>JAPKID020007732.1:0-10156 GCA_026931265.2 Tropidonophis doriae
TTCCTTCCTTCCTTCCTTCCTTCCTTCCTTCCTTCCTTCCTTCCTTCCTTCCTTCCTTCCTTCCTTCCTTTTGCTCCAAGCTCTGGATCCACAGAGATGAATCGTTCAGCCCATTTACATTTGCAGTCCATATACATTTCTAAGGAATATTTGCTGCACTACCGTGCAGAAATTCAGATGCCCTTCCTTCAATCCAAGATGCATAATTTAAGAATATCATTCTTAACAGAATTGCATAACAGAGGCTTATGCAAGCCTGATAAAATTAATATAGTTCCATTGGCACAACAATAATGATGATAAAAGTGTTCAAATCAATTTCTCAGTTGAGTTTCAATCAGACCCCTAGTGCTCAAACTACACAAAAAATAGTTAAATTTCAAAACCATAACGAAATATCTAGTGGCTACTGATTTAACAACACTGAATTTTGGATGAATTAAATCAGTAAAAGCCAAGATGAAAGAAATTGATCAATACATTTGGGGAGAACAATCTGAACCCAGAATTACACGAGGCTTGTCAGATCTCCATTTTGCTGCCTTTGGAGCCATGATTTCTGAAAAGCAATGGCACAATTTTCTGACATTTTGAAATAGGAAATGGATGAGAACTGTTGTATAAGCTCTAAAACAAGTTTACCATGAAAATGATATAAAAGCCCAGGCCCATACAAGTGATACGATTATCTGCACACTTTGCAAGCCTGAGCCACCTTAAAAGCATCAAGCATGACCCTTGGCTACAAAAAAGGTTTCTTGCCAAAATTAACAGTTCAGAATATTTTAAAAGAGCAGGAGAAAGCTCAATTATATAGATTGTAAAGCTAAGTCAACTTGCAGGAACAATCTATGTTGGAAGGAGCTCAAAAGATTTAAGAAAGATGAGTCTAAGCAATCACTTTTGGAAACAAAGGCTGAAAAAGAAATCAGAACTTTAGCATTTGAAGACCAAACACGAATGAGAAATTACATTTTGTAGTATTTTTCTGAGTAATGTAGTATGTTTTCTTCACTCCAATTTTTCACCATACATGCCAATGGCTATAAAAGTCCATTTCCCCCATTTTCAATCAAAAGAAGGACTGAGAATGATATCCAGCTGGTCTTTAGTTTTCTTTCCTAGCTCAGTAATTCTCATTTTTTGTTTACCTAAAATTGCAGTGCATGTACAGAATTTGATGCTAGCTGGGAATGATAGCAATTATAGTCTCCAACTCATTTGAAGAATGGAAAATACATTGCACCATTCCAATTAATCTTTTCTGCTTACTTTTAACGAAATTTGGTATTGGGGATGAAATGTGAAAATAAAATAATGACACAAATTTCACCCCTTGCATACTTGTGATGCAGGAGCAAAAGTGTGGTGGTGCTTGCTTTGTGATTTCATAACATACATTTTGTCATTCTGGTATCATTGTGGCTAGCGGCAGGCACCTGGGTATTCAGCACAAATTTATTTCTGAACTGCTACCACTGGACTATCTTTGCCTACTCTAGTAGTTCTCATTCTGTTACAGTGAAAGAAACTTGTGGTGGTAAATGTTAAGCAAATGTTAAAGGATAAGGGTTTTTTTTCACTTTAATGGAGCAGAGTTTCATCAAATATTTTCAAGCTTCTGTAAGCATAGCATAAAACCTTGTTAGAATAGGAACATGAAGAAAGAGAGAAAAGGGATTAATTTATTTCCATATTGTTTCTTGTTTTCTACAGGCACAAACTACAGGATTAGAATATGTGTATGTTGAACTGTTTATTTTACAGCACAAATTACTTTTAAAAAATCTTCCCTGGGTATTATCCCTCTTTCTCTCTCTGTTTTGTCTGTTTTGTTTTTGTTTTTTCTCAGACCCAAAGCTTTGTGCAATTCCCATGACTCCAAACGGACATCTTGACCCCAGCCTTCCTTGCCTAAACCAGCCTGGGGCAACTGCTGGAATGATGAACCCATCCCGCAATACTCTGCAGTCCGATATCCTCATGGCCCTTGAATCTCGGAAAAGCAGCGTGATGTCTTTAGTAAATGAATTTAAATCCGACATACTTAAGTTAACAGTCGTACAGTATATTAGGATCATCTTCCAACTACAATATCTGAGAATTTGGCCTTTAATTAGTAGAATCGTTATGTAAACTTTTCCACTTATATATTCTGCAATGAGTATATTTGATTGATATCTATGCACTTTCCCTACCCCTCTTCATTTAACATGGTAGCAAAGGTGAAAATTGATTATTTTCTCCTGTATTGAAAGGGAAAGGATTATACAAAATAGCTAAGAATTGATACCGAAGCTCTGCTGAAAGGTAGTTAACACTGGCTGTGATGTAATAAAAATAAGAACTAGGCCAATGCAATTAAACGTATATCTAGTGTAAGGTTTTCCTTTTCTAATTTACAAATAAATGAGCTTGATGTTGCTGAAAAGACAGTCTTTGACTCTCCAGAGGATTGTATCATACTATCTTTTGTTATGACCATCAACTAGGATGATAATTTGGAAGTGGTCTTGAATGATAATAGCCATCATATTAAAGAAGACATTTACTTGAATAGGATTCACAAAAGAAGAGAACATGTTTTTCAGTTGTGTTTGCCATCTAGAGAGACTTGGGGAGATGACGTTCATGGAGATACACAAGATTTGTTACCAAAGTAATGGAAGATATCTTAAATCCACAACAGACATATAATATTTGGCAGAGGCTCAGGCAGATGCTTCATTAAATCATAGGAGTATAAGCAGGGAGAGGAGTTACAGAAGAGCTAGGTTTGAAAAATTGTGTTACTGCAGCGAATTTCAATAAAAGTAGTTTTGTTCTTTCTGTGGAATTGATTTCCTGGTCTGGCCTACCTAGTAGAACTGACACCACTTGGACTCTTATAACTATTTCCATTAATATTACTTTAAAAAAAATAAGGCTATATTTTAATTGTTTAATTAAGTGATTCAGTGCATTAATTATATGTGTAATTAAATGTTTAAAATTAAGTTTTCACTTAAAGAGTCAGTTTGGTGTAGTGATTAAGGTGTTGGCCTAAAAACCAAGAAGCTATAAGTTCTAATTCCACTTTAGACATGAAAAATGGGGAAAATAGGAGGAGGAAGAATTATTGTGGGCGATTCCTCACCTTGAGTGATACATGAAAAAGGACAGGATAAAAACAAAGAAAAGTGATGCATCAAAAAGGAGAACACTGAATATTTGTAACACCCTCAGTTATTGAATAAGATGAAAAGAAACTGAAAAGTTTATCTCATTTTTCCATGTATTCGTCCACTTATCTATTTCCTTACTCTGTTTTTTTGAGAAGGGAACATTAGGTGGGAGTAGGTCTTACAAATGCAGTAGTATAAAATATATAACAAATAAATAAAAACATGCTGGTGCAGCACTGAAAGTATGTCAACCTCTTGTTTTGAGTGGGAGCACTAAATGGTTTTCTTTTGGCTTTCTTACAGTCTAGCTCTCATAGCTCTCATCACCACGGGGCACGGTATCATAGCGGAGGCTGGGGAAGCAGACGTTCCAGTTGGAACAACCTTGCTCGAGGACATAGTCTCAAACACAAGCCTTTTTCAGCTGAACATGAATCACTTCTATCTGGGGAGCGGCACACGATAACAGAGGCAGAAGGAGAAAGGCCAGTAATTCACCATCATCGACGGACATTTTCATTGGATACCAAAGATTCCTCTGAACTGGAATTGGCACCAGCAGTCTCATCTGGGCACAAGCCATCATGGACGATAGGAGTGACTCTAGGGCCAAACAAGCACCAGGACTGCAATGGTAAAATGCCCACAATCGCTAAGGATATCTTTCCAGAAATGAACAATCGGAAAGACCATGGAGAAGATGATGAAGAGATAGATTATGTAAATATTCATTCATTCATTCATTCATTCATTCATTCATTCATTCATTTAAAGGTATTGACCACATAGCTCACCACAAGGTAACTGGGTGCTTTACAATACTAAAAAGATAAAACATTACAGAACCTGTAAACAATAAAAACATACTCAACTTTAACTAAAAGATGGAGAGGGAGTGAGTAGGATGAACATGCCTGTCAACAACCTCCAACTTGAAGCCCCCTCATAGGAGCCCCAGGCCAACTGGCAGAGCCAGATTTTCTTGTGAAAACTCAGGAAGATTGGAACCGACTTCATTCTGGGGAGCAGGACGATGCAAAGGGCAGGACTTGTGGCAGAGAAGGCTTTTCTTCTGGACCTGCCAGCTGGAATAGCTTGGCCAACGGAGCCTGCAGCAACATGCCTCTTCTGCTGGCCTGGTTGGGGTAGGCCAATCCCATTGGGATGAGATGGTTCTGCAATATATTTTCTATCTTTATAAACAAAATTGAAAAATGAGGAAAAAAAATAGTAAATGAACAGATGAACTCTATTACTGTACAGTGCAAAAGAAAAACCACAACAAAGTTTTAGTGTGATTCCGTCTGCAGTGATCCCTGGAAGAAGATCTCACAGTAACATCCCATTAAGAAGGAAAAGTAGATTGAGAGGGAATCCAAGCGGCTCAAGGGTCTCAAAGCAAATTATTTTACTGCAGTATTCTAGCTGTTATTCATTGTTATTCCATTCCATTTCTATGTGATAAATAATTTCATGACAAATCAGAGCAATACTTCTGAATTCTCTGACTATGCATCATCACCTTGTGGGTATAATCATTGTTATGTTTTTATAACATGCAGAAGTGATTATAGTGATTATAATTAATATCTATAATGTTAGATAGTGAACAACTAAAGCTCAATACATGAGTGATTTTCAGTTGGGCAAGATAGATACAGAAGAAAGGGAAATAAGTACTGCTCAACAGCTTCTGGTTTTCTGCTTCTGCTGCTACAGAGCCTGTGTTTCCGTATAAAGAAGATGATAGAGGCCTACAAGCCAGATTGGTGTGAATTGCGGGAAGATTGGTCCATCTACTTATTCTCACCAGAAAACAAGTATGTTTCATTCACTTGTGTTTTAGGGAATGGAGATTCAAATATGGATTTATCATCCTGGCTTCAATTTTAGCATAGAAATGATTTAACTACCTGCAGGCATACAAGAAGACTTACT
The DNA here is from genome assembly GCA_026931265.2 of Tropidonophis doriae. Lineage (NCBI taxonomy): Eukaryota > Metazoa > Chordata > Lepidosauria > Squamata > Natricidae > Tropidonophis > Tropidonophis doriae. The sequence goes on from JAPKID020007732.1 coordinate 5,103, forward strand.
TTTCAATTGTACATTCAGATTGTGTGTGTGTGTGTGTGTGTGTGTGTGTGTGTGTGTGTCTGGAGCACCTCGAGCAATTTCAATCAAACCTGGTACACAGATGACTTACTCTCTGGAAAAAGATATTATGGGGTTAGACACCCCTAAAACCTCTTGAGGTATGTGTTCTGTTAAGATACAGCCTATTGTGCCTTAAAATGGCTTCTACTGTACTGTCGTAAAATTACTTCTAGTGTACAGTGCAGTGGAGTTGCCATGGTAATGGCTTCACAGTACTCCACAAGAGTGATTCCTCTGGTAAGGGAGAAAATCCAACATTAAAAATTAATTTTGGTCTGGACATTTACCCCCCATCAATAAATACTTAGGCAATGCCAGGTTATCAGCTAGTCATACTTTAAATTTAGGAATAATAATGAAACATTGCTCCTTTTTCTTTCCCTTCCTTCCCCCCCCCCTCTTCCTCCTTTGGTCTTTTGAATTTTGCTTTCCATATTTTCCAGTTGACTCTATACTGGCATTTTATCCCATTCTCCTGATTTTTTTTTTAACTTAGTGTTTTGTACTTTTCCCATATTACTCTGGCTCTATTTCCCCAATGATTATAGTTTCAGCATATTCTCAAATCATATGCATTTAGGTTTATCCACTTTGAAAACCAGTGAAGATTATTTAGAGCTGTAGAATCTACTTTGGAACATTTTCTCCCACTTTCTCCTTTGATCTCTGTCGGCATAACAGGTATGCAGGCAAGAAATTTGTTTTTTTCTGCATAAGCACACAGTATCTATTTTTAAATCTGCATTTCTGTCCTTATTAAGCAGAGATGCATATACTTGCCATACTTAACAACACCATGACTGCCCACTTCATGGATAATCGCAGCAGTGTGTGTTGTGACTTGTGGCATGGTGCTTAAGGAATAAATACAAAATCCTTAACCTTTCAAAATGTTCCTATATCTCCCAATTTACAAAAGTATGCATTGGTGTATCACATTATAAAAACTGCATTCATAAACAAGTGGTTGCCATACAACAGTTGCATTTGAGAAAATACAACATGCCCTGAACAAATAATATTGCATTTCAATAGTAAGTCTTACAGAAACTAAGGAATCTATTCTTGCTTTTAAAATGCAAGGTGATTGATCAATTATGTACTATCAAGTAAACAGGAGAAAATAACTAGAGGTAGTCCTCAATTTACAACAGTTCATTTAGTGACCGTTCTAAATTACCACAGCATTGAAAAATGACTTTTGGCCATTTTTTACACTAACAACCATTGCAGCATCCCCATGGAGACATGTTCAAAATTCAAATGTTTTTCAGCTGGTTTGAATTTATGATGATCGCAGTGTCCTAGAGTTGCATGATCATCTTTTTTGACCTTTTGACAAGTAAAGACAATGGGGAAGCCAGAGTCATTTAACAACCACGTTGCTAACTGAACAACTGCAGTGACTCACTTAACAGCTGTGGCAAGAAATATCATAAAATGGGGCAAAATTAGCGACAAAAAGTTTGGGCTCAATTCTGGTGAATTGAGGAAGTTGAAGACTGTCCATAACTCTTTCTATTTTTCAATTTTGATCAACATCTAAAATTTAATGTTGCACTCTTTTCCATCCCAATTGCCTTCCTTTAAATCTTCCAGGTGTCTCTGTCAACCATTTATGCACAACTTTTTCTAGTCAAGGACTGGATAGGGTTTTTTTTAGGCCATCCAGGGTGAAGTGATATTTGTATAAGGATGGGATGATATTACCAAGAGGAGCTTGTTCAGTATAAAATAGGTCTATTAAACCTTTTGAGGATGAAACAAATGTCTGAAGAGGATGTGTTTGAAAACTGGTGGGTTTGCCACCAAATTTTGTTAATGTGAACTGGGATGCCTGGGGAAGCCTGCTATGACCATGATATATCCATTGTACATCTATTCATAAATAACCTTTCATAGTTTAGAATCAACTGTCTTCCAGATTTCGCATTCTCTGCCAAACTATTATTGCTCATAAGCTATTCGATTATATCGTCCTGGCCTTCATTTTCTTGAACTGTGTTACTATTGCCTTGGAGAGACCTGAGATTGAACAGAGGAGCACAGTGAGTATCTTTATGTAATAATGAGTAGACTTGTAATTTTAAGAGTTAGAAACTCATAAATGCTTTCTTCAGCCTCTGAAGTACTGTATATAATAACTGGGTTTAATTCTAAGAATTCGCTTTATGCTGTTCTGAAATATCCTGAGTTGTTTGTTTCAGAGAGTAATAAAGATCATAGGGATATAAATAGTATTCAAGTGGTAGAAGACTGTTCTTGCATCTATTCATAGTTAAAGTATGTAGGATAGTGGCTGGACTCCCATAAAGAGAGACCTGAAAGATGAGGAACACTCATCTCTTTGTGCATGCCTGCATACTGTGACAAAGAGGGTATTATAATAATACAGATAATAAATTTGTGTTTGTATTTTTAAAGATATTTGTGTGCCAGATAAGAAAAAAAATACTTTAGTTGCTGGTTGATACAAATACATTTCTGCCTAAAAGGAATTTAACTGTATGATTACACAGGGAGAGAACAAAGCAAATTATTTAAAATGCTGGGTTGGTAGATGCTTTTGAGGTAACATACCCAAATGCACTATATTTTCAACCATAGCAATTCTTAACCTTAACGTAAGCACCATTTCTCCAAGCCCGTGGCAATAATTTAAATGAAAAGATACTTATTATATCTATTTTGAGGCTGCCTTTGATTGTTCTAGGAGAGAATCTTCCTCACGGTGTCCAATTACATCTTCACAGCAATCTTTGTTGCTGAGATGACACTGAAGGTAAGTTACCCACTGCCAAGTCATTCTTGCTGTGCTGGCTCAACTAATATCTTAAGTGGAAAAGGAGTGCCATTTTCACAATTATTTTCAACGGATGGTGTCACAGAATTTTTCAGTGCTGTGAAAAGGAAAAAGCATTCTGTTGAGAAAGGATTACCTTCATTATGAATTGGCTTTGTTTGCACTCATTTCAAAAGATAGAGAAACAGATTTAGTAGTTGTTTAACTACTATTATCAAGTTCATTACATGATTCCCAATTAGCTAGAATTAATTTAGAAAAAAAGCCCTTGGCAGGGGAAAAAAGCCAGATCTGGAATGAAGTTAAAAGCTTGCACATTTCAATGATGTTTCTCCCCAATTATTTATTCTTCTTTGGATAAGAGAAAATCCATTTTGATCCAAAAATAAAAATGAATAAATATTTAGCATGGCCTTGGAGCTTCTTTTTTTAATTTCCTCCTACAAACTGAATCTGTAAACATTTTGTATCTACTCTTATGTATCTAAAATGTATAATCATCCATATGAGGATGAAAAGTTGTGTAGAGTAAGAGGGAATAGATGTCATCAGCATCTTGAAGTTGTTTAATAATTTTATAGAAGATATTTCTTGGAGGATCTAGTCAAAGCTTCCAGTTCTGATTCGTCTTTTTCTCAAAATTTATTCTGATGAATGAGATAAACAGCATGTTGGCACAGTTGGTTATTGTGTTTACATTAATTCTTTACCTGTCATTATTACAATGAATTCTGTGACCTGATTAATCCATTTTTGAGGAATCAGAAGTACACCTCACTAAAAGTGTGATTTAGCTTTACTGATTCATTGTTTCATTTCACATGCTCATATGGTCCTTAATCTTCTCTAGGTAGTCTCTCTTGGTCTGTATTTTGGAGAACAAGCCTACCTACGCAGTAGTTGGAATATCTTGGATGGCTTTTTGGTGTTTGTATCCATTATTGATATCGTAGTTTCGGTAGCCTCTGCTGGAGGAGCCAAAATCCTCGGAGTGCTAAGAGTCCTTCGACTTCTGCGCACTTTACGCCCCCTGAGGTAAGATCCAAGAAAGTAGACCTCACCTATATAATAACCCTGTATTTTGTTTTTTCTCATGTGTTTGGCCAAATAAAAGAATTTAGTAAGATAAAGCTTCTCTCAAATCAAACTCAGCTCCTAGTGTTTTCATGGACGTAGACAGGGCTTTCTTGCCAACAATAGAGAAATGAGTTACCATTGCCTTCTTCAGAGGTGTTTACCTCAACTCCTAATCTAGTCTATGGATTTTCTGCACCTCCATATTAGGGAAATTTGACTCTGCTTCAGATTTGTAAAGCAGCCAAGGTCGACTAGGTGTAAGGACTATGAAAAAAAAGTCAGTCACTGTTTGAAATTAAGGCAACGAAGTTTATTTACTGTATTGATTAATTAATTAAATGTGCATACCATCCATCTCACCAGAAGTGACTCCAGACATTCAATTAAAATCACTAAAACATTAAAGCAATAAATAAAGATCATAAATTGAAATTATAATTAAAACAACCAGGATGGAGAGGGATCAAAGTGCATACAGGGAGGAAGTGGGGTGTCATTTACTCCAAAATGCCACCTCCAAAATGCCGTATTCCATTGGGGCCCAGGCTAGGTGGCACAGCCAAGTCTTTCAAGAAAGTGAAAAGGGAGGGTACAGATGTCCCCTTGGACGGCAGGCTGTTCCAGAGGGTGGGAGTCACAGCAGAAAAGGCTCTTCTTCTGGAGCCCACCAGCTGAAATTCTTTGTCTGATGGGCTCCACAGCATGACCATTCTGCCAGCATTGGCAGGATGGGCTAATCCCATCAGGATTTAATTTAAGGTAAATCTCTTAAAAGAAAAAAAAATATTACTTCTATGTTCATAAATATTGTCATCTGCAGAATATCCCTTTTCAGCAATTGGGAATATATTTCATTATTGTTCAGTTTTATGGAAGGGGGGGGAGGGGAGAGACTGCTTAGTAAAAATCAATTTCCAAAGGAAATTCCATGAAACTTGTGAATTCTCTTTAAAGTTATTTATTTAAAAATACTTGGAATACTGTGGAATGTAACTTTGAATTAGGAGGTTTCCCATTTTCTCTAGGTAGATTGCTTGTATTATTTTTTTTAACACCTGGTTTAGGTTTAGGTTTATTCGATTTTTAAGCCGCGCCCATCTCTCTGGAGGGACTC
>JAPKID020007733.1:0-10155 GCA_026931265.2 Tropidonophis doriae
AAAAAACAAGAAGAAAAAAGAAACCAGAGGTTTCTTGGCAAGTTGAATGTTATAAGAAGTCAAGGGCAGGAATGGGTTTCACCTCCGAGAGCCCCTGAAAAGACACTGAAAGGCAGCAAAACCACTTACAAGTTGTGTGGAATGGTCCAATTATGAAAGACAGCTTGATATAACTTTAAGTGTAGCTGAAGGTTCTAGGAAACAGCATATGATCTTGGTTCAAATTTTGAAAGCTTGTAAGGCTCCCTTGTTTCATTTTTTGAGAAGGGGAAAATAAAATATCCTGTGTCTGTCTTTTCTCCCTTCCTCCTTTTTTCTTCATTTGCTAATATTCTCAAAAATTGCAAGCTTGTATAGAAACATGTTTCTCAGCCACATTAAAATGAAATTATTCCCCATCCCCTTCTGTCTTTCTTTATACTTTATTCCTGCATGCAAATAAGATTTAATATTGTAATTGGATCTTTCTGGGCCACTGTAAAGTCTCACTTCACTTAATGCATAACCCAGTAGTTTGAAAAAGGCGTTCTGTTTCAAAAACAAAGCATTGCCTTAACCCCTTGTGATTGAAGCTTTCCATTCCACTTTATTTGGCAATGTTTGGTAATTTGATTCAGAACCTTACACTAGTTGGCATGATGATAAAAATCTAAGCTTTCTGCCATCGGTTGCTTAAGAGAGTAGCATGTTCCTGCTTACTAATTTCATATCCAACATCACTCCTCCCTCAAATGTTTACAGTTCCCTTTTTTAAAATACCATTTTTAAAATTGGCGTGGCTTTAATTGTTAATTGGAGAAGGTCATCAGACACTAGATGTCAAATTGCTTCCCTGGAAACACATTTTTGTGCTATTGTTTTAAATGAAAAACAAAAGAAAAAAATTACAAGTTGGCGTTAATAAAAAGGAAAGTCAATGTGAAATTAAAGAGTCTTGGTTTTGGTGTGTATATTGGCAAAATAAGATTTTTACATGCCTTGTATGCATGACCATGGCTGTGAAACAGTTGAAATGGACTGTGGTACAGGAGTTTCCCTCTTTATTTTTAATTTCAACTGCATTTTGATACGTTTTCTTTAAATTTGGGAATAGACCTGGTCTTAGTTCAGAACAATGTACTCAGCATTAACACATTTGACTTGCTGGGTCATTTCCTACACAGTCCCATTACAATTGTAGTGCTTTTGTACAGCTTACATCAATTTCAGTGGAATGATACTATAAAAATCCAAAATTTATTATTCCCTACCCTTTTTTTTAATTACGGGGGAGGGAAGATCCTTGTGAATTTATTTTATGCAATTAATGTTCAATACAGGGGAGCTTATATATGAGAGATATTTAGGTTGGATTCAGACCTAAACTTTAATTATATTTAGATCTAACTGAAATAAATGGTACCTAAGTTAAACTGGCTGTCATGTGCCATTGATTTTGTTGGGACATAAGTCAACTGAGCATGACAATAGTCCTTTAACAGCTCTCCCCTCTTTTTTTAAAAATGAAACTCTAATACAAAAATGTGGCTGAAAAAGCATCTTAGATTTAAGTTTAGACCAGCTACCTTTCAAGTCAGTGTTCTGTATCTGTATTCTGGCTTGCCATCACAGTAATTGCCGAGAGTTTTGCAGTCATTCTATGGGAAATGAATCTCAGTTTCTGATGCTGTTCAGTGGTGTATACAATTATACTGTAACACTTTATGAAACAAGTAGTATTATGAAATCCCTAACCTTTCTACAATAGAGCATGTACACATTTTTGGTTAGTACAACCTCTACTGATTGATGTTTTTACTTTTGCTGTACTGAAGATGATATCCTTAATATCTCTTGTTGAACACATACATAATCAAGCAAAGCATGATTTAAAAAGTTGCTGTTTAGCTATTTAGTTTTGCCAAAATTTAAGGGATTGAGAAGAAGGTTAAGTTTATGCTGAAGTATAGGAATTTCTTGAGAAGATGTAATTTCTATGATTTCTCAATGAAAGGACATGGTTAGTTCAAAATATGGTAACAGCTTGGTGTAGATATGGCAGAAAACTCTAAATTCTTTCCTATTCAGCGGCTATTTTTCACATAGTTCTGAAACATGTACATTCTAAGTTTACTACTTTCTTAATGCTGCTGCTCTAAGCTGTACCATACTAAAGTATGACATGGTAAAAATAAGCCAAGCATTTTTGTGCTTGGATCCTAACAACTAAAGAAGTGAAAGTAAATGGTGTATAAATTTCATGTAAAATATTTAACACACCTAGAAAAATAAGGGTGGGAGAGGAAACTTCAACCTTGATAAAATGTGACAGAAATATAGGCTATATTTGCTGATGTCTTTATTTACATGTCTACTATTACCCTTAACCTCTCTTCAAAAAAATCCAGATGTATATTTTTAGTCACCAGATGTTTGAGTGCCCTTGACAATTAGCTGAGTCTCACTCTTGTTGGGGGAGGGATTGATCAGGAGACTTAGCTGCAAACATTTGTTCTCACGTGTTTATTGGTTAGCTTTCCTAGTTCTATCTAATAGATAAATGCTTGGATATGTAAGCCCTAAAATACTGCTATACTACTTTCCTACTTTAATCTATGGTTTCCAGTACGTTATTGTTTTCATGGTCTTCATAAATCATATGGAGGTCTTGTCTTCTCTGCTTCTTTTCCTGGGTTTTTCTTCTTTCCTGCTAATCTCTTCTAGGAATGCCAAATGGAAGTTTATATGGTAGTTTTTCTTTTGCAAACTATGCTAGACATATTTTTAACTTGACTTGTTAAGTTCAAGTTAAATTAGATATCACATTATTTAGGTATTGGTTTTTGTTTTTGTTTTCAAAATATGTGTCAACAACCCTGCTCAGTAAAGTACTATTTTAGAAAATAGCTAAAAGGTGTGATGTGGACATAAAGCATAATGATTGTCTAGGCTTTGGATTTTTGGGATTGCTGTATTTCTAATTTTAAGAAGAATGCAAAATTCTGAAATACATCTTGTGCACATATATTTTCTCTAATTTATCTTTCAAATTTCTATTTTATTTTGCATAGAATGTTCTTCTTACATCATCTCCTTATAAATTTACTCTTTCATCCTTGTCCAGCCTCATACTGATGGTACAGAGCTCCTGTTGTCCAGAAATGAGATTGAATATAGCATGCAGAAACATACTCTTTATTTATGAAAGGAAGATATGGTTTCCAAGGGTTGCTTTAGACCACCTGATCCTATCTTCCCATGGGGATAGTATGGCTTCCTGGAGACAATTCCTCAGCATAAATTGTACCATTTGGAGAAGGCAAAGTAGTTGAGAGCCGAATTGTAATCCTTATATTATTAAGTTTTATTACTCACACTAATTCAGTGCACTCCTCAAAAGAATAACCAAGGAACTTTGCTGTACTTATTTTCCTAATATCTGTAGCTGAGGAAAAAGCCAGGATACATCGGGATATGATTGTTTTACAGGGCAGCATTTTGATTACTCTGGTCAAAATTATATATAATTGTACTTTGCATACAAATTGTACAAAAGTAACTATACTTTGAACAAAAATAGCAAATGCACCATCCATGATCTGAAAGTAATGAAAAACTCTGCATCCTGCTTATCTTTCAGTGGATAACAATTTTTGTAGAACAGTGTTATAAATCTCAGCCTATTCTACGTATAACAAGTGGTTTTTCCTCCTAGTGTTTTTCCATAAATGCAGGGACTGTTTTTTCTGATCAACCAAGTCATGATCCATCAGTTGTGACAAGAATTGACTGACTGGCTTGTTATCTGAGCCTGATATTGTGGCTGAGAGAGTGACTTGTCAAAGTCATCAGCTAGCTTTCATGTTTAAGATGGAACAAGAACTCACAGTCTCTTCGTTTCTAGCCTTAAGCTCTAATGTCTTAACCACTAGATCAAATTGGCTCTTCATCCCGAGTATGACAAGTGAATTATTAAAAAAACATCACTACAAAACAAATCCGGATGAGATCTATAGAAAATAAAAACAAACAAACTTGGGAATAGGTGTGTGTATGGATGATTACATATATGACGAGAATGAAATATTTCAAGTATATGGTTAGTATTCAAGATAAGATTGTAATGGAGCCTCGCCATTGAAGTCACATGTTGCAACCGCCATTAAGCAAAACAGCCTCCTTAATCTTACGTTCTGTTCTCCCTGATGCAGCCATTAAACAAATTCAAGAGTCATTAAACAGTATAGGTTCCCCAGGATGGGGGAGGCCTATGCAGGGCCAGTCACCTGGCCCAGACCTCCCAAGCCTACCCTCACCGCTTTCTTGCCTCTCAGGGTGCCCATGGTTCTTCAGCTTTTTTCACACCTAGTGAGTAAGGAGATCAGGTTGGTCAGAGTTGGTGAGCAATGACAGATCAGGCTGGCTGGGGTTTGTAATCTAGCCTTATGGCAAAGAAGGTGTTATTCTTGTGTAGGGGGCTGTCTTTTTATGGAAATTCCATAAATTTCAGAAACAAATGGCATCTCCTTAAAAGATCTGATCCTCATTAAAAAAAAATGATCCTCATTAAAAAAATCCTACAATGTTGCAAGAATAAAACCTGTTGAAAAAACCTGTTTGCCATAAGACTGGCTCTGTAAGAAAGCTGATTATGTGTTAAGTGGGTGCCATTTTTAGAACCTGCAAAACAGAAAGGTAAGTTGGAGGTTCTTGGCCAAGGAGCAGGTTAAGTCCTCCAAGTCCTTAGGTGGGGAAACAGCTGGCGCCTTGCAACTCCAACCAGCTTGATCTCTCCTTGCTTGCTGGGTGCGAAGAAAGCCAGAGACTTGCAAATTCCACCTGCTTTGCACCCACTACAGCCAGCCTGATCTCCCTTGAGTGAATGAGTGGGAGAAGCACTGCTGCAGCTACCATAACTTTGAAACCAGGTTTTAAGTAGCTTTTGGTAACTCTGTTATAAATTTAGGACTTCCTTTGTTAAGCATTTCAACTCAAAACATTTGTATATACCCAGATAATTAGAAAAATGTGTGATAACATAAGTAAGAAATGCTGATCAATGTTGAATACATCTAATAATGAACGATTTTTCAAAATTTATAGCTGTTAACCAAGTCAAGTAAGTAGACTTTTACATAATCTAAAAAAAGGATTCTATACTTTGCAATACAAACAGTAATTCATAGATGGGGACAGGAATTGGATCAATTTCTGTATGTAATTTAGAACCAGAAAAGTCCAATATTTTTCCTTATCTACAAAAGCATAACAAGATACTGCTTTCTTCCAATTCATATTCTTGTAACTAACATAAAATGAGTATTTGTTGAATGTATGAAGACTGAAGGAAGGGCCAAAAAGAAAAATAAATGGTTCTCCCCTACCTCTTAAGGACTCTTAATAGGATTATCACAGCTCTTCCTTATGAAAACATGACTATTTGAATAATAACTCGACATATGTCTAAGAACAATGAGATACATGTGTGTGTACAATATTAAGCATCAAAACATAATGCAAAAATTATATAGCAGTCTCCCCATAAAATGTGTTACTGCGGCAGATATCCAATTCCCATTTTTAATTTGTATAATTTATTAATTATGCTTTGTCTAAAATTCTTCAAGACCGTTTAACTAAAAAATATCCTAGCATGTGTCTTTTTAAAAAATGGAAAAGTTACATGGGATGCTGTATTTGTTGATAAAGTCTTTGGCAAATTAGCTCATCAAATATTCATGATCAAATATGAATTATTATATGATTATTACTTAAAAAATAATAGGGTTAGAGATAATTGAAAAGTTCTTGAAACGGTATGAAAACAATAGTTGTGAATAAACAGTGAAATAGCCAAGTTTGCTAATGATTATAGTGGTAAGAATAAAAGAAACAACACTTAAGATTGGGAGAATGGGCATTATAATGGCAAATTAAAATATAACTCTAATCCTTCTGTTCCAACAAATGATTGCATTGAGACAATTTCTACTCCTTTTGTGGTATGTGTACAAAATGATGGAATTGATTTGGAATAAATTTTGGCCCAATGGAATAAATATTGACCAGTATGTAACTTCCTGTGAAAAAAGCAATTATATTTTGGAAATAATTCAAAAATGAATTGAAACTAAATTTTTAAATATCACAAGGCTATTAAACAAATTAATGATGAAACTATATATGGAATGCTGTCTAATTTTGTAATAATTTTGTAATTACGCTAATACAAAAAAGATGAAGAGTCCAAAAATGAAGAGACCGCAGAAACTGCCGTATACAAACTATTGTATTTGAAACTTTTTTGACAAAAGGATATGAATACAGCTTTATAAAATTTGCCATGGTACTTTGTGGGGGAGGGAAGGGGAGGGAATTCTTCCTAAATACTTGCTATTTTTTCTTATTTTTTTAAAGCAAACAGAGAAAACTGTTCCGAAACTACAATTGCCCCTGGAATAAAGAAAAGGCTTGAAATAATTTCATGTTACAAAGTTTATTCAGTGGGAAGATGCAATTATAACACAGGCACCAATAAGCTGTGACAGACCATTTAACTTGGCCTTCATGAGGCAAGGATAAGAACCCATTTCAAACTAGTGAACATCTTTGGAATTTTGTAAGTTTACTGTTAGCATTCTCACATTGCTTCTATGGAAGTGAGGCACTCTCACTTTGAACATAAAGGGCCAAGAAGATAACCTGTCACAAAACATATTTTCCAGAAGACAAACTAATGAGGTTCCTTTTTACCATTTCATTTAATATTTTCACTATGCTTTCTATTACTTCAAAATTATCTGTATTCTTTTGTGCAAAAGCATACATCCAAATAAATGAATGGGCTATAACCATGATAATTTTTAAAAGATATATGTAAGAGATACTTTCTTCAAAATAATGTTGACAATTGGCAATGCTTTGCCTTAAAAGAAATATTAAAAGAAAGAAAGAAAATAGGAACTAGAGTACTGTTCTATCTGGGAACTTTGATGGTCTCTGAGCTTGGTTGTTTGCTGCTTTGTTATTAGACTTCATAACATCTTCATTGCTACAGTAGAAGGAAGAGGACAATGGAAAAAACCAAGCTCAGCGCACTAACCACTGTACAGTTTATCCTGTAACTGATACGCTTCCTATTCAACACAGCTTGTGCACTACATCTGCACTGAACGTAGATATTTTGGTTTAGGTTATATTCTGAAGAAATCAGAATATAATCAAATTTGAAGAAATTAAATCAGTCCTTTGTTTCTGGAAGGCAATACTGCTAAAAGTCAAACTATCACACTTTACAGACTAATACTATTTTCCTGAAAATAAGTCGTTCCCGAAAATATTGCAACACAGCAACAGCCATGGGATAGGTGACCACACTCTCCGCCTCCTGCACATCAAAAATAATAAGACCTCCCAAAAAACAAGGCCAAGTGCTTATTTTGGGGGTCAAAAGAAAATAAGACATTGCCTGCTGTTCAAGCATTGTTTCTCCAAAAATAAGATGGTGTCTTATTTTCGGAGAAACACTGCATGAACATCAGGCAATGTAGAGTAGGAGTATTACATATTTGCAAAATAGGTAAAGGCTTTCATTCACTATGAATCAGGAAAAAGCTGGAAATGCTTCACTATGTTGGTGTACTCAAACATAAATTCCTAATACTTGTTCTCTTTCCCTAGTACGGCTTCCTGCTATTATTTCAAAATAAGTTTTTGAAACCGTGCGTTCTTTTCGACCTGTCAGCCTCGCGACATGCGATTTTGACAATGGCCAATCAGCGTGCGAAGGCGGGCGTTGGCCGGTTGAACATGAGCAGCGGAGGTGTTCATGCGCCTTGGCAAGAATTGTATTGCGTGAGCACGCTGCATACGCACGAACGACGTGCCTGAAGGCAGACTTAAGGCCTGGCAGGCCTTTCCAGTTAATCGTCCAGAAAACAGGGCAACGAATTAACGTCCCTGACAGGGAGGTTGCGGGGAGGCCCGTTATTTTGTATTTTAATTTCCACTCTCCCCCTCCCCCCTTGTCTAAGTTGCACTCGCCGAATAGCTTTATTTTAGGTCGTTTTAGCGCGCGCGCGCCCGCGCTTTCTCCTCCCCTCTTCCTTTTTTCTCTCCTTCCGCCGCCAGAAGGAGTTGTGTGTGAGGAGGGGGAGGGGAAGTTGTAGGGGAGACTCCAGTCGCTTCCGCCGGGGGTGGGGCCGCCCCGCAGCTGAGGGAGAATCGCGCGCGAAGGGAGACCGATCGGCCGACTGAGCGGGTAGGCGGAGGGCGAGGCGGCGGCGATCACCGACTCCGATCCTCTCTTTCCTTTTCCCTTTCCCTTTCCCCTTCCTCCTTTCCTTCCTAGCTTCACCTCACCGCCGCCGCCGCCACCACCACCATCATGGAGCTCATTACGATTTTGGAGAAGACGGTTTCCCCAGGTAAAGGAAAAAGAAACCCCTACAGCCCCCCCCCCTTTCTTTTTAGATGTGCTGCAGAGGGAGGAATGAGTAGGGCTGAAAGCATCTCCCCTCTCCAACATTGGGAGGAGATTGGGGGGCAGGGAAGGGCATCTAAGGCATAGCGTATATGTAGGTTTGGGGAAGGCGTTAGCCGTTGTTTGAAAGGAGGAAATGGTTTAAGGGAGAAGGTGTGGGAAGGGGTAAAAGAGGCGGCCCTCCCTTTGACGATTCGGGGCCGTTGGAAGAGTCGGCCTCCGTCTTTGGCCTTGAGGATAAAGCAACCACTGAAGGGCTTGGTTTGGGGCCCGTGGTTGGAGGGAAAAGGAGGGGCAAGGCTGAATTTTATCATTTGTAGGATGGGGGAGATTGGGAATCCTCTAGTTAGGCTGGCTCGGAAGTAGCTTTAGGCGTAAAACGTCCCTTTTATATATATATTTATATATAAATACATTTATAAATATAAATATATACATACATATATTACATAAAGATATAAATACATATGTACATACATACATGTAGGATCAGATGATGAGGGTAATGGTGCACGTGCATGTAAGAAGGTAGCTTTGGACACAAGTTAATGGATTCGCTGAATGATCTGGGAAGAAGAAAGGGTCTTTTTGAGGGTGGGAGGAAGGGAAGGAGAGTGCTGTGCGTGGCATGTGGGTTAAGGGTGGGGTGAGATTCCTTAGCATATGACTGTGGGCTAAGTCTTCTCGTCCGAGAGCTGCTTCTTAGATGTGCTGGGAGAACATGGGGAGACGGAAGAATGGACGATGGCCTTACGTCGGGTCAACCGTAAGACCAATGCCTCCATGAGGTTAAAGATAGGGTGGCAATGAAAGCAGCGTCCCCGATGAAGTTGAGGCCCGATATTTATCTATTCGGGTCCGCTGTAGGCCAAAATCAGTGGGCCGAGATCGGCTGTGATAATATAATTTGGGGAGTTGTGACAATGGGGCTGGTATTTTAACGAATGTCTTATGCGCCTCTCCCCGAAATCTTTAAAAAGACATTCGTTGTGGATGAGTTTTTATTTAGCGTACGGCATCTACAGAAGTCGTGCAGTCATTGATACACAACTCGAATAAAACACATCGCACATACAAACAAAAATATTAGTTGTGGTTAAGTGAGAGGTTACGGTTCTAATGTACTTGTAACGTTCCCCGAAAGGCGTTTCTCTTTTTGAACGCCACTGTGCGGTACTGATTGATGGGAAATGAAGTTTGAGTAGAAAGAAGCATGATGTGCCGGGGACTGTGCCTTTGGTGGGGGCTCCGGGAGGCCTTGAAAACCTTCATATTCAGAATGGAGTGAGTTTAAGCAGAAAGAAGAGCGATTATTGGAAAAGGCGAGAGGATTCGGGGTGTTAACTGTTGGACTGAAATTGAGCTTTAGGGTCGCCACTGACACTCCGAGATGCATTTTTTCTCTCCCACCCCCACCCATCTTCTGCAGATTGCACCGAGCTTGAAGCGGCTCAGAAGTTCCTGGAGCAGGCAGCCATCGAGAACCTGGTAAGGGAAAACGCAAGAGTTGAGCTGAGTTTGGGTGGGGTTTGCGAAAGTGGAATATTTTCCCTGTGTAAAAAGACCAGATCAGAGCAGGCCGAGCCGCCATAGAGGGGCGCAGCCTAACCGTAGGCTTTTTCTTCCCTCTCTCTCTCTCTCTCTGTAGCGGGGGGGGGGGGGGCGCGCGGGCAGGAAGCCGCCAATGGCAAAGC
>JAPKID020007734.1:0-10154 GCA_026931265.2 Tropidonophis doriae
CTGTCCATATAATCCTTCAAGTCCTGGAAGTTTGTGATCTCTGTCTGCCTTTTGGCATCAACTGGGGGATTCCCCCCCTGCTTTGTATCCATAGCTGTAATCCTCCTGAGTTTTAGAAATTAAAACCAATGTTAGAGGTATAACATATAGAATGACTTCAAATCAATGTATAGGATCAAGAAGGTTGAGAGAGGATTGGAAAACAAAAGTCTGAGTAAGAGAAAGGTCTGTTGTGCATTGGAATCCCTTTTAAAGAAGGCTACTTCCCTAGATTTGTAAGAATCTTGATTCACAATAAACAAAATCAGGAGTAAAATAATAGAAGTGGCAAATATCCCTGATAATCCAAGGGACCAGGGGTCAAGATAAAATGGATTCTGCTTTGGCATGGCCATCTGAATACCTCCTGATAAAATATAGTAGCCCATATAATCCAAGTAGGCAGATCAAAGGCACATTCCTCCAGTAGAATTGATGAAGATGCTGTAATATAATTGAAACAATTTCAGTGTGAATAATTGGATCTTCAGAATAAATTAACTAGTCACCAGAAAAACTATCAAATAGCTAGCCAATATTTTGTGAAATATTTCAAACATTGCATGAATGTGAGGGACTTAAAATAAGATCAAATGGGATTACTCTGCATTCAAGTTTTCCATGCTGATGTTAAAAGTAGTCAAGTATTCATGCTTTTCTTTCATGTGAACCAGGTTTGAAATGACTCTGAGATCTAGTTTTGGGTAAAATATACACCTTTCTAAAATATAGCCCTCCTGAAATTTTGAAAATTAGAGAAAACAGACAGTGATTCTTCTTAGTTACAAACAAGCAAGCAAGAAACAAGAGGTTACATTATAATATATATACAAAATATATAATTTTAGTCACCCTGTGTTATATCATGGGCAAAATATCTCTTTTTCAATATAGTGCTAGGTATCATGTATCTTAGTAAACCCTAATATTTTTCATTCATGTTTTCTGCATTTATGCCTATATATGGCTTCAGTTTTTTTAATTAATTGTTGGATTTTTAAGATGTATTTCTTTCCAATACATTTGAGGTTTTTGCATGGCAGTGATGTCCAGTAAAATGTTCCTTCTTTATTTTGACATTTGTTGTTATGTGCTTTATCTATCTAGATTTTAGCTGATTGTGTATCGAGTAATATGTACAGTACCGTCTACTCTGCATTTATTTAACTTTTTTTAAAAAAATTAACACACTTTTATTACTTTACTAAATTTTTAACCCCTTGGGGCATTGTCTCAGAGCCATTATCTTACCAGATATCTTAGTGCCTTCAACAATGGCAAGAGATTCTAATGTTTTTGAAAAAAAGCTGTTAAAAATTCAGGGAGATATTCAGAGATGTATCTGCCTTGAAAGTAGTTCATGTTGAACTGTACAGCATAGTCAACCAGGAGCTGGCCATAGGGAATGTTCCAGGGATGAAATTCACTTACCTTTGCGGACCTCCATGTATACGCAGGACCTTACCAGGAACTTTGTGCATGCACAGAGCATCAAAATGACATCCAGGTGGGTGGGTGGAGCCTGCTACGGAGCACGCCTGCAAAGGTGAGTGAACAGCTAGGGGGGAGCCCCCTGTGCCACATGATTTAGATTAATATAAATATAAATCACACGGCACAGCTGATTGTCGGAAAAATTGGTTCATCCGAACAGGTAGCATTTTTTTTACTACCAGTTCAGGTGAACCGCTGGATCTTTTACTATCGATTCAAGTAAACCTGTCCGAACCAGTAGCATTTCATCCCTGGAATGTTCTATGATATTTACTTTATGATAATTTTACATCATAAAGTGCTTCATAACATTTGCCAAATTTTAATTCCATTGGAGTTATGGGACTTGGATTTTGGACATATTCTGGAATTTACACCCTTTAAAGTACATTGGTTGAAAATATTTTGCCTTATAGTACACTACTTCACCTAGTTAAGGGTTACAAACAAAAGAGTTTTACTAGTATATAAATACTAGTGAACTTATATAGTACTACTTCATACTCCTATTTACCCCGCAACAACAATCTTGTGAGCTGATTGGACAGAGAGAGAGTATGGCTGGCACAAAGTCACCCAGTCGGCTTTCATGTCTAAGGTGCAACTAGAATTTACTTTCTCTTGATTTCTAGGCCAGCACCTTAAGTACTACACCAAATTAGTTCTCAATATATAGAACATTTTGTACCAGTTTTCTTTTAAATTGTAGTTTGGATTAAATTTTAATGGGGGTTTTTTCATAGCTCTCCACATTGGTCCACCAATTACCACAGATGGATTCTATGTGCAATTTGGGAGTTCTCCTAAGTGCTTTCTTGTTCACACAAAAACAAAGTGAGGAACGGAAAAGCACATTTGGATTTCCAAGATTCTGTAACAGTCCCTGTTGCAATAAAAGTGAATTTAACCTATCTAAATGGCATTGATTTCTTAATCTTGTCTACCTTATTGGACCATCACTGATCCTGGGAACCTGGATCTATGGTTGAACCCATATCAAGTTGGTTGCCCATATGTTGGTTAGTTTTCACTTCTGCTGTTTTATATATTGTTTGTTAATAAACATATCAATTGATTAAAGTTGATTAGATCTGCTTCTGCTATTATTGATATTCTGCTATTCAGAAATCTTATCAATTCATATGCATATTGAGAAAACATGAATACATTGGGAGTGCATATTGGAGAAACATAATGGGGAAACATAATGAATACATTGGGAGTGCATATTGGGGAAACATAATGGGGAAACATAATGAATGCATTGGGAGTGGAAGTGGTAATTGAGTATGCACTGAAGGGAAAAATGAATGATTGGTACAAAAGAAGTACTTTAAGAATCGTGATAAACATATGAAAGAAACATGAAAAGGTTGAAAGGAAACAAATGACTGAAAAAGTTTTGAATGGAGCTCATAAGAGTCTCAAAAAAGAGAAAAATGAAGTTTATAAGACAAACGGTAACAGCAAGTAAAACAAAAATTAAGACGTTTATGGTTGTGTTGGATGGTTTGTAATATATAAAGCTATGGAAAAAGATAGTGAATGTGTTAGTGTAAATTATATTTAGCTATATTTCCTTTTCTCAAATGTTAGCATAAATTATGTGTTCCTGTTTATATAATGAACTGAAATTTTGACATTATCATTTTGTGGTTTTAGTATATAGACATTAATATACATATAAGAAAAAGTAATACATTAAGTAAACCTCAAATTTAATACCCCTATTTGTAACGGTTGAAGCTAGAAATTTGGAGATGCAAATTTGTGGGCCAGAAAGAATTGCTGTGAAAACAATGAGCAGATGAGTTCATTTACCATGTTCTCCAGTAGACAGATCTTCTGTGCACATAAGGCATCTTCGCTGGCAAAATACAGTGATTCATTTAGTTGTGTTTGTGAAGCTTCTGCAGCCAGCAAGTTCCTAAATAAAGGACTGGGTATTTGAGTATTAAGATTTAATGCCATGCCTAGCATGAAGACTAATATTTCAGACAAATCTCATAACTACACATAAGAACACTTTTATGGTGGTGTTTGGGAGTTTTTTTGCAATTGAAAGTTAATACTAGTACCATGTTAGTGGAAAATGAATTTATAACAATATATTTTACAGGCATATTTTCTTCACAGTTACACATATCCCCATATGAGATAAAGTAATAATTGCAAAACAACAGTTACACATATCCCCATATGAGATAAAGTAATAATTGCAAAACAATCATAAAATGTGGAAAACAGCCTTTGGAAGTTTCCAATTATTACAACCATAAACACTTCTTCAACTCATCCTCCTTTTACCATCCTGAAATAATTCCCTTACCCAGATTCTTTGACACGTTTCCTCTCAGAGGAATATCTGGGGAAGTTCCCTGAGCAATTCGCTGGAAGTGAAATGTGTTACTGAGTTCTATAAATGTTTTTTTCCCCTTTTCGCATTCCAGCTTGGAGTGTTCATTGAAGATAAATCTCTTTGTCTATGGAGCTTATCTTAAATTTGGCATCCTGTCATAATGCTAAGCACCATATGGGAACAAACTCCACTAGCGAGACTTTACTAAGATTTTTTTTTTAGATACTGAGGAATTTTTGTCACTGTATGCAGTGATAAAGAAATTGATATATTACTTCACAAAATACCAGACTGTCTAGTAGGCGGGAAAAATTCCAGTATTTGTATTATCACTTTGCTGCTCATTCATAGTTTTGCATCATTTTCTGTAATGTGAAAGAAAAACCCAGCTGAAGCGTTTTTTCTTCCTCCTTAACTGCACACAAACACCCACACACATTGTAGTTGGAAGATACAGTCATTGCTTATTCAGAATAGAGGCCAAGGTCCATTCTAACTATCCTGCCAAAACACAATATGCTGGCTTTTCTTTTCTGAATCATCAGCAACCAATCAAATAGCATTGCTTTTACTATAATCCTGTCAAGTGGAGGGAAGTTCTCCATTTTCTTGTAAATTTGTAGTTTCCTACTTATGTTAAATATTCTTCGGTAGAAGCACTTTGATAAATTAATAGACTCTGCTTATTGGCGTGCTGTATAAATTAAGATCTAAACTCGTGGAGGAGTGAGAACTCAGCTCTATGCCCCTGTTTCCTTCTTCATTAGAAAAGCTTGTTCAGTGCCATTTCAATCCTGCTCAAGAAATATAAATAGCCATTAGCTTTATGTAGATTTAAATATGACTCCAGGGTTGAATAAAAATCATGTGCAACTGTCAGAGCTACAATTACTCTGACAGAAACACAAAGTGTTCTGCTATACAGACACAAAATTATAAAATGATTGCTATGAATTCATTTATACCAACAAATTCACATAGGAAAAAAATAGTTTGGCTCTCTACGCACAACAGTGACATCTTATAGAAGTAATATTTTTTCTCTCTCATTTATTGCACTACCATTACGGGTAGATTGTATAACACAGGATGTTATAAAATCTCCAGCTCACCTCTGTATTTCTTATTTTAGTTTGGTCAGTCATATCTGCAGAAGGATAATTTGTGTTAGGTATGGATTTCATGCCCTTCTGTGATAAATGGTATATAACTTTGAAAAGAAGGAATATTGAACAAGAGGAAGCCAGGAGATTTAATTTGTGATAGATTGCCTTTCTTCCCCCAAAACAGGTATCTTAAATATAATATTTTGCTCTTAAATCTTAAATGGGAGCTGTTGTGAGGGAAAGCCTTAACATATTGTATTTGGAAATGATGTTGTACTGTACTGGTTGGGTAATATTGTCCCCCTGAAAAGTGGATAGCATAATTCTCCCTGATCACAGACAGACAGATTAATTAATCAATCAATCAATCAATCAAATCAAATTTATTAACCGCGCCCTCTCCCCGAAGGGACTCGGGGCGGTGCACAGGCAGTTTAAAACAATATACACAATAGGACAATAAATAATTTAAAAATATATTAAATATAAATAATTATACCCGTGCTAAAACCCCAAAATTTAAAACTATTTAAACAAACCCCACTCTAAAAATTTGCACTAATCTAAACTAAAAAAGAGGTAGCCAATGATCAGGCCAGGCCGGCCTGGATGAAAAAATATGTCTTCAATCTTTGGCGGAACAGGCGGAGGTCAGTGGTCGTACGAATGTCTGGGGGAAGGTCGTTCCAGAGGGTGGGGCCCATCACAGAGAAGGCCCATGATTAACCCATGGCATTTCTCTACAAGGCAGAGGTGATGACCAACAATCCATAAATCAAAGAATCTGAACTGAAATGGGTTATTTAAGCCATCAAATCCCACCTCCTACTCCTATTCAGTGCAGAAATCTAAATTAAAACTGGTGTGAGAGATGGCAATTTACACACAACCCAAACACATCTCCACTATTTCCTTTGGCAATTGGGTCCATTGTTAAATGGACAAAAGGTCCAGAATGAAGACAAACTAATTTTTTCCCATGTTGCCAACTATGCTAATGCAACTCATAGCTTTACAAGTTACAAGTGACTTCAGCCCAGTTTCACAATCACTGTGATTTGCCTCTTCCACATAATATCCCCCATGGGAAGAAAAAGATAGATATTACCAATGTGCATATTTCCACCCACTTTTTGATGTTACTTCATTTATTTCAGCCCTGCCCACTACTGACATTCTCTTGCAACAGCAGACTACCCATAAGGGGAAAGGACTGCTAGTCCTTATTTTAGAACTTTTCTATATGTATTTGTATTTATATTTATTAGTTTGTCAAACATGTACAACATAGCAGGTATAAATATAAACATGGACATGAATGAAAAAAAATGAATACAAATAAATGGGGACAGTAGGACAGGGATGGTAGGCATGCTGGTGTGCTTATGCACGCCCCCTTTATGGACCTCTTAGGAATGGGGCAAGGTCCACAGTAGTCAGTTTAAGGTTGAAGCTGTGAGGGCTGTAACAACGGAGTCAGGTAGAGCATTCCAGGCATTGACCACTCTGTTGCTGAAGTCGTATTTTGTGCAATCTGGTTTGTAACTCCAGGACCTTTCATTGTGATTAATGCTCTGCTAGAAAATTCAAAGAAAACTGCCAGCACAAATGTGTCACTTTGTGTAAACTGAACCTAAACTAATAAAAAGTTGGACACATTTAAAAGGTGGAAAAACTGTTTAGATTTTTTCTTATTAATTACATCTATTTGTTTTACTTTGATCTCAGTCAGGATTAATAATAAGATATTGGACAAAAAATGGGTAGGCCAAGGCAGAGTATAACTACCGCCTGAAAGAGCCTCTTAACTACGTTAACAGTTTCCTTTGCCTATCTTTAAGGGTAATTTTCATTTAAACAGGATATCTTCTTTATTTTTATTTATTTATTTGTATTCTACCTTTATTATTTTTACAAACAACTCATGCAACAAACATATCCAATAGGCCTTCCTTCTCCTGTTTTCCCTACAGCAGGAACTCTATGGGCTGAGAGGCAATGATTGGCCCAAAGTCACGCAGATATTTTCATGACTGGGGCAGGACTTGAATTCACTATCTCCTGCTTTTTAGTCTGATGCTTTATGTTGGAAGCACATTCAAAATGTGCATAGAACATGCATGTCTTATGTTCTGTGGAGATATAGGTTGGACTATGACTGTGATAGCCTAAATATATGTTTCATCCCATTCTAATTATTCTAATTTAATTTAGAATTTAAAATCCTGCATTGAAACTAAGCCTGGGAAAATTCAGTTAAAGTAGGGAATCTATTATTATTAAGTATGACAATAGTCACCCAATATAGCTAGTCTTAAAAGGAAAGTCGAAAATTTACTTAGGACGGCACTATTAATTACTAACTACTATCTTCTGAATTACAGGCAAGTAAAACAGCACACCTTAAAAATCAATATTGATGAACAAACCTGGACTAAATAGATCTTAAATAGGATAATGTTCATGTGCAAGGGAGGCATAGGCGTCTCATGTGGAAAGAAGCCATGTGAACATTTGTATTTTGTTTTAGCCTGATGGAATTACTCCTCTTGGACAGTAAACCAGGAAAGAAACACACACCCGCACACATACATGCAGGAACAGGAAGCACCAGCTGCTATCAAAATTTCCCAAAGGGTTTTTAGCATTTGCTCATTTTCTCAGGCCTGGTGCAGATTTAATTTGTGTTATTCCAATATATTTCTGTCCTTTAACTTGTTTAGTTCAAGAGTATTCAGCATACTAGACTGTCCTCAGATTTTATATGAAAGGGAAAATTTACTAATGTAACAAACTATTAAATTTTATTTATGTATCATTCCTACACCCAAAAAGGTCCTCCTAAATTATCTTCAGGCCAAGAGCTTAGACTCCCTAGGTGTATCCTAAAACTTTCAACAATACTGTGCTATTTAATGGTCAGATTAGGATACAGAAGTAAAATAGGAAACCGGCAATCCCAGTTTTCAGGAAATGTAACACTGTGTGAATTGTAGGAGAACTGCTGATTCACACAAAGTTTGGCTGATTCACACAAAGTTTAATGAAATACAGGGCATGGAAGCAATCACCAAATTGAACTGGGCTTTAGAAAGTTAAAAAGAGAAGGAGAAAAAAGATGTTCACTAATTTTTAAATTGTTAATAATGAGATCTGAAGACATTCATCCAAGAGTTCTCAATGGTGGGCGCATAGGGGCCCCATACTAATCTGTGTATGTTAGCCCTTCAATGCACCTTGTATCATATAAATACAGCAACATACTTATTAAATTTTACTGCATTTTTAAAATTAATATTAACATGCAAATATATGTTTAATTTTATCAACCATTTACATTTTTAGTCCTGTGAGTAGTTGTCGTAGGGGCCCCAGTATCCTGCTTTGCCTGGAGGCCCATAATGCTGTTAAGATGACCCTGGTCCTACAGGAAAGTGTAGTATCAAAAAGCCAAGATGACAATCATGGAAGTGTGATAAAAACTCTCTCCCTTTGTATGAACAAGTTGACACACAACAATTCTTGCAGAGGTTGATACCACTGCCTAAAAGGAAAAGAAAAAAAGCCTCTAAAATTGAGTTAGACAATAGGTATTGTTATACCAGTTTCTAAAAGAGATCTAGAATTGATCCAGGAATTTGTAAATTAAAAAATTGTTTCTAGAAAATTGGGGAAATTGCACAAAAGAAAAGCTAAGCATTAAGAAGAAGAAAACGTTAAAAGAAAATCAACATGATTTCTGCAAAGATAAATTCTGCCTTACCAATTTTTTTGAACTTCATTAGGCATATGGATAGAGAGCTTACAGTTACTGTATTCTTGTATTTTCAAAAGGCCTTTGATAAAATTCCTAAGAAAAGGCTCTTGCATAAATTTAAGGGTTATGGATTAGAGGATTTGTCCTTTTAAAGATCTTTGATTAAAAACAGATCTGATTAAAAAGAGAAAGCATAGAATATTAAAAATAATGGAGGGATATATTTTCTCAATGGAAGAAATAAGGCTACAGGAACCTTCCTAAATTGCCATAATTTTGAAATAAGCAGAGAGCTGGAAATTTGATGGATGTAATCAAACTATTCAGGATTGTAAATCCAAAATTGACTGAAATTATCCAGAAGGATCTTGTTCCAGAATGCTTGCCAACAACCAACAGATCCAATTTGGTGTAGTAGTTAAAGGCACTAGGCTAGAAACCAGGTTATAATTATTCTCACCTTGGACATGAATCCAGTTGGGTGTCTTTGGACCAGTTAATTTTTCTCAGCCCCAGAAAGGAGGCACTGACAAACCTCTACCAAGATATTGCAATCAAAAGTACACACTTACCCAGGAAGTCACCAGATGTCAGAAAGTGGCAAACACACACAAATACAAGCAAAGGGCAAATACAATTGAGTTTAAATAAATGTAAATGATACACCTCAGAGAAAACTGCCTAACTTTATGTGTACAATTGGAGCCTGGGTTAACTAACTAACCAGAAAAAAAGTTCATGGGGACTATAATGGATCACTCAGAGGTGTCCGAAAGCAAATTTTATTTTAGGCATCCTTAGGAAAGGGAAATGGGGTTGTCAACATTGTAATGCCATACAAATCTATGGTGCACCCATATTATGGTCACATTTGAAAGAGAATACAACACGATAGATTTTGAAAAGTTACATCAAATATTTATAATCTGCTTTTCAGCTTGACTGTTTTACATCTATATGCTTTAAATCCATGTTTAATATATTTTAAAGTATATTTATATATTTTATACATCTACTTTAAATTTGTCTGGACTTTTTTCCTAACTTTTTTAATGAGACATTTTTCACTCAATAAGCAGCTGCTAAAAAGCACATAGTTTTAAAAGATTAGCAAGGGCTCAAACTGAATTTGAACACTTTGTACTCTTTTGAAATATTATTATTATTATTTTATATTATATTATACCAGCTTTAACTGTACTTCTTTCCCAATGTGTAGGGCTCAACTTGTATTACAAAGCCCTACAGCATACAGAACTACTTCTATCTTATGGCGAGACCTTTCTCCAAATACCCAAAACTTAACAATATGATCCAATGCAACCAAAACAGAGGTTCAGAGGTCTGCAAAGTTGGCTCTTTTAAGACTTGTGGACTTCAACTCCCAGAGCTGTGGAAT
>JAPKID020007735.1:0-10154 GCA_026931265.2 Tropidonophis doriae
CCTCCCCCTCTCTGTCTGTGTGTGTGTGTGTGTCTGTCACTCTCTCTGATTCCCTCCCTCCCTCTCTCTCTTTGAGCCTCTCTCTTTCTGCCTGTTGTCCCCACCCCTGCGGAGCCTCCTCAGCCCGGCTCGCCGTGTTTACTCGATCACTCGCCTTAGCCTGGTCCGCCCGCCGCACTTGGTCGCTCGTTAGCTCGCTCAGGCTCCTTCCAGGAGCTGAGAAGGCTCTGTGTGTGGGGGGGAAAGAACAGGGGTGACCCAACGGACGCCAGTTCTTTCTCCCCGCCCACAGAGCCTCTGCAGCCCCTGGAAGAAAACGAGAGGCAAGCATGCCAGCAGGGGAGGCTCCGCGGGGGTGGCCGATAGAAAAGGTTGTGGCGGTGGTGCTCAGGAGTCCCACCATCAACGAGGGTGAAGGAAAAGCCGCACTCCAATGTCGCGAACAGCCGCTCCTGTGCTCTCTCATGCGTTCTGCCCAATGGGCTGCCCCCTCCTCCCTCCTCCTCCTCTCCAGCCCTGCGGCCTGGTTCCTACCCAGCCACAGACTAGCACCGGTCTGCGGCTCGGGGGTTGGGGACCCCTGTGTTATAGTATTTATCCTGCATATTGTAGATGACTCCTATTTTTCTTCTGGACTCTTTTGGTTTACTTAAGACATTTTGGAGAGCTTTAGTTGGTTTGTGTACAGCAATGCCATGTGATTGTAGTTGTCTGTTGGTTGTTTTTGAGATGTTTTTGACGTATTACGATGTTATCCTTTTCACAGCTTGTGTTGATTGTGCTATAGTGGCTTGAGAGGTCAGGCATTTTTGATAAAGATGTGTGGGTATCTATTTTCAGAAGATGCTGTGTAGATGATTTGTTTCTTTTTTTCAGATGTTTAAGTTATTGCAGTGTGCACAGTTTATTTCAATTAGAGTATTAGGGTTCAGAAAACCTAAGGTCACCAACATAGAAAAGGATAATATTGGAATAGTGAAATGTCTTTTTTTTTGCTTACAAGTTGCCCATATCATGTTTGGCTTTATGGCTTTTATGCATAGATCAAGAAGAGGAAAAACAATGGAAGCTAATATGAAAATAAGGAGTTTGGTATTGTACATAACTTTTAGAAGTTAGCTCCATGAGGTCAACGCAAGTCATTGATATATTGGAAAACATTTATAGAAATGTAATCTTAAATTTATAAATCATTTGATTCCAATTAAATTGGTGAAGAAAAAATAGTTTGTGACTTTACATCCTGAAATAAAAAGAAATAAATTGCTTCTTCCATTTCTGTTTGGGTTATTGTTTCCTTAAGTATAGAGCTTTGTGGACTATCAGCCTGCAAGATGTCATTTCTAGCCATGATAGAATACTGAAAGATCAAAAACCAACATTTTTGATCTTTTGGTGCTGTAGAAGAATGCTTTTTTGAGCATTTATTTTGTCCATACATCCTGATCTTTCAACCCTTTCTTAGTAGAAAAATCTTGGGTTCTCCACACCCCTCCTGATACAAACAGCTCTTGAAGCATTTACTTTAGCAACATACACTCAACACTGACTCCAAGCTACAGAATGCTTGTTCAGACTTTGCAAAACAGGAAACAATTTAGGGATTTGTTTTATTTTGTTTTGACTGTAAGGTCAGAGGTCCTTTATTTAAAAAAGTCCTAGCCAAGCAAGCAAACATAGCTGAGTGGAAAGAAATTTTATGGCTTCTGTTGATAAAGTCTATTCTTTTTTAGCTTTTTATTTTTTTACGAAATCCACATGATTCAAGAATCTTTCAGATATTTAAATATTGTGGAATATATACTAAATCTACAAAAAATATGTGCTGTGAAGTCACTTCTGTGGAGCAGACTAATCCACAAACTCCATTTTGTTTTAGGAATAAAATCACTATGCTTCTACTGTAAGAGGTTGCCAATACAACTCCAAACTTTCATACCATGGCTATGGATTGGACAAACCTTATTCATGATGGATTAGTACTGTGCAAATTACCCCATGAAACATTTTACTCATTGACAAAATATTCTTCCACCTTGATTTAAAGCTGGAAAGCAGCTGCCACTATTGAAATATTTGCTACAAAGCGGTATCACTGATTAGTTTTAGTTGGTCTTTTCAAGTATATAGGACTGTAATGGCTAACCTTTTTGTCCTTGTGTGCTGAAAGTGCAATGCATGTGCTTCCCTGCAGCCTCCTGGTACCAAAAACAGGGTGAAAGGGGAACATGCCGCACCCCCTCACTATGGCCCATTTTGGGCCTATCAGGCCTTTCTGAAGCTTCCGGAAACAAAAATCAGAGCCCCGCCCCCTATGCAACTTCTACATGTGCAGCAGAGACCAGAAAATCAGCTGGCTGGCAGGAGATGCACCCATATGCATGGTAGAACTGAGCTGGATGACGGCTCACGTGCCTGCAGAGAGGGCTCTGTGTGTCACCTTAAGTCACAGGTGGCTTAAATTTGCCATTATGGTTATAGGATATATGAATCTGGCCCATATGATATAAAAAGAATGGCTGCAAATTTGGCTTGGAATGAATCTGGACATTCCACTGAGTACACAGCATAAGCAATGCTAGAATAATTTGGAAATAAATTATAAAAAAAGATACACGACATTTAATTCATAATATTTATTGAGTAATTTTGCATTTTAGAAAAAAATCCAAACAAACACTGCATTAGGAAAGGGAAATAAAAAATCCAAAAAGATTATTCTGTTTTTCACCTTTAAATAAATCCTCAGGTATTTATACTAGGATTTTATAAATGAGGTACTCTGAAAGCTTCTTTATATAAACATGGCAAACAGAATTTATTTTACATTTTTACCTGTTTCATAGAAATAAGTCACTATACAGGAATAGCATCATAATATAATATGCAGAATACTGTGAAATTGTTCTCACTTTAACCCATTTGTTGATACTGACTTGTAATACCTTACAGGAGTTTCAAGCAGAGGTTTTGTAATATAGTCTACAAATATTTAGGATTGAAAGCAAATCTATACTGTAGTATTAAGCTACAGCTTTTTTACAAATTGGACAGACACACCCCTGCTTTGCCACTTCCAGCAATTCAGCACACATTATTTATTTGTTAGGTAATTTGATTAGTCTGAATAATTTTTCAGGATTCTGTCATTTGACTAAAAATCTATCACATAGGAAGGCATGTAGCTGCAGTTTTTATATGCATCTTTATCACTTATTTCCACAATTTTGAATTTTTATCACTAGTTGACACATTTTCCATAAGGTTTTTCATAGCTAAAACTAATGAAATAATATGTTTCTTGATAAAAAACCTCTGTAACTTATGTTCTGTAGTAGAGTAGAAACATATAAAATATTTGACAGGAGGGAAATGCATTTTCTAAATCAATAATTAAAACCTCATATTACACAAAAGAGAATAAGCTTTTTAATGTAATAAACAGTGACCATCTTTTGGGTTCCGTGCCTTTATTGTGGTTTTTTATTTTTAGATATCCATAAGAAAAAAGAAGATGCAGCATGCTTATGTAGAGGCACAGATGGGCTCTAGTATGAGTCCAAAAGCTTGGAAGACTAAACCTCTGGTGTGGGTAATAGATCTAAACTGGATCCTCCAACATTGTCCTGGGACATAGATTTGCCTTCATTTGTGAGTTGTGCTTCTGTCTGGACTGTGAGGTCTTTGGTGCCCTCTGAGCTTGGTGGTTTTTTGCAATGCTTTAACCAAGAGTTATCCTCATGTGTCATCTAAGGCAAAATCTATTCTGAAAAGCCATAATCTTCTGAAACAGTCTTTAAATCTTATCAATAGATGCTGCCATTCCACCACTATCCCCAAAATTCTTGTGTTTATGTAGCTGTGTTAAATACATTGTTTAGGGAAACAAAAAAATCTGGAATAAATTCACATAAAGTAGCTCAGTTTTTAATCTTCAACTACTTCTTAAAAATCCAAGTGGATATAAACCAACGTATTACTGATTCATTATTGGAATTTGTCTGTTGTTCTTTAATATGGAAGAAAACTTGACAAGTTTATGTCAATGTCCAAGGCACACAATATCATCTTACTTTTAAAAATTCTAGGATGAACTGTGGTATCTGTTAAATATGGAATTTAAAAATGTGCATAGTACTCTATGAAGTTGTTAACACAAAATGCATTAATTTATCATTTTATTTCATTGCATGTGATGATAACTAGACATGATTTTAAATATAAGCTAAATTTGTCTGAAATATCCATGGTTTCTAACTCGAGGTATTCTTTGAGTTACAATTGGTCATTTGAGAGGGCGCTCCCATCTTGATGGGCTGCATCAGAAGCTGGCTATTTATTACAGCAGATGGAAATGTTGCAGGGGGGAACAACATGTTTGTTTTTTATCTGTTTATTTGATCATCATGATTCCTGCTTCATTCTGGATTGACACGGTTACTCAAAGTTACTCATGACTGTTTTTCACACCCATAACTTTTGCAGTATTCCATGGCCTTATGATCAAAATTTAGATGCTTGACAATTTTGATCAAAGGTTGTTCTTGCTTCTTGACTTTTTTTTATCCCTTCTTTGCTGCAATCACACGTGAAATAATTAATTTATGCTGAGCAATGCATATGTGCCCCTGAATGATATAACATTTCAATATTTAAAAAGTTGGAGGCTATCAGTGACTAAAAGTAAAACATACCTATTATAGGGTGATGAGAGCATTATCATCAGTGTATATATAAATCAAATATATGGTGTTAAAATGTCATTTTTAGGAGAGAAATTCTATCAGACTATTCCAGTGGCATTACAATGGCTCAGAAGTCAAAGGAAGAAGAAGAGACATTGATCCATTATATTATCAAAAGAAGTGTACAAAATGCTCCAATTGGCAGTGCTCAGTAGAAATTTAGAAACCTCTTTATGAAAGTGTGAGATATGCTCATTGACATGTATGGGTTACTTCTAGAAATGGCATTGTGCCAATGTCAATGTCCCTTTATGTCTTTGGCAATGAAAGTATTTATGAAAGTCTAATAAAATTGCATGTATGGTACTTGTCAAGCTTTCTGGCTACTTTTTTAAATTATTGGTGGTTGAGTCCTAGAAACACTTAGAAATTGCTGCACTGTGTCTTCATAGTGAACCAGAATGTGAATCTCAGTTGAGCATAGTTATTTTTGTACCAGAGAAACATAGGGGTGAAACTAAGAAACACAAAAAACACTGCAGGCTATTCATCAACAGCAATATAATGTAATGCTTCAATTGAATTTCATGGAGAAGAGGATAAAAGATGAAGCATTTAGATTAGTTTGTTTTTTTGGTACCTCCACTAATCTCAAGATTCACATGTGATTGTTTGGCAGTTAAACAATCCTCAAGGAATCATACACATTCGCCTTCAAATTTTACATAATCAGTTAAGGAGTGAAGAAGCTTATCACAGAAATTTTACAGAGATATTAAACTCTGTGGCAGAATGTTTGATATTCTTGAAGATACAAAAGAACTTTCCCAGGTAATTCCATTGTATAAATAGTCTCAATGCATGTTTTCTCAATGCATGTTTTGTCTCAATGCAATGTTTTCTAATCTCCATTTTTCTATTTCAAAGCATTTTTCTTTTCTGTGTTTTTAGATTATTTTTCAAGTTTTTCCCCTTTGGAAAAGAAGGGTATTGTAGGGTGAGTATTGTATTTACAAAATATTATCCCAAGGAGAATTCCTATAATACTTTGCATTGTCATTCTAATGGTCTGGCATTTAAAAGGAGGCACAATTGTTTAGTCAGCACTATAGGCTAAACCTAAAGAGGAGCATTGTCTTGTCAATGAGGTAAAATGTCTTAGCTAGCAATATCTGGGTTTTTATATCAGTTTGAGTTTTTAAATTACAGTCATCTGTTCAACATTTGAAAATCATTTTAAATACTGTGCATCAAATCAAATTCTTATTTTGGACAGTGGAAACTAGCAGGAACAAGTGGTACATCATTTGAGTCATTTATAATTAACTTAGTTCTGGAGGTAAAGAACTAATCAAAGTTGGCCTTCTAAACAAACTGCCAAATACGGAGATAATGTGATTACTACCTCAGATTTTAAAATGCTAGTGCATGAAAAACAAGGCAGGAATTCTGAGGACTCTTAAGACTATCTTTATGAATCACTCTTTGAAATAGATAAAAAATTGATCTACTTTACTGGAAGAAGAAATTGCTTGCTTTAAAGATCATATGTCACATATCAATGTATATGGAACAGTCACCTTCTTTTCTCAATAAGTCTGAGTGGATGTGATTTTTGCCTAAGATGCCATTAAAATCAGAATATATAATTAACATCTGGAAGGAAGCTATTTTATTTTAATATTATCTGCTTGCTACATTTTCAAAATTACCATCTTCACCTGGCCTAAATTTCAAAGGTGTTTGTAAGTAGCCTGTCTGCTGAATATGTGAATCAGCAATAACAAGACAAATGTATACAAATAAAAAGGGAAGGAATTTATACTCAAATTTTATTATGATGAATTTATCAGCTTGGGAGTGGGGCAAAATTCCATATCATTTCATTTGGAATGTGTATATCATTTATTTCTATATATCCATAATAAAGAAAGACAATGTTCTTAATGAAGGCATTGCCTTTTGTGAAATTCTGATTTTCTTTTTTCCCTGATATGTGTAATAATGTTCAGCTAATTCTTCAGAAGGTGGAGCCAAAAGATATAATGTGGTTATTGCTCCAAAATCAAAGACATTTGTTGACTACAAATAAAATCTACTCAGGGGACAGAAATGCCAATTTTATATCAGAAAATTGATTGGTAAATAAAAAATAGAATGGTCTAGTCAGAACTTTTTGATGAATTGAAGAAAATCATACCTTGGAGAGAGAAGAGAGGAAAAAGATAAGAAAATGGTCCAAATGAGTTGGAATGATTCAATGGTGAATCCCATATTAAGTATGTAAATTAATGTGTCATTTTATTTCCAGCTGTCTTCCATGATTGATTACAGTGATTCAATACATAAATGGTTTCATTACATAATTTGCCTTATTTAGATGGAAAATAAACTTAAAACAGCAATCATTATTTTGAGCAGTAAAAATCAAAATGGCTACTAGAGGACAGCAGAGAAATAAAGGAATCTCTCTGCTTTAATATAGTGATCATTTGGAGTTTTGCAACCCAGAAGTAATAATTCCATAGAGGTCCATTATCAGTCTATCCTAGATAGCACCAGGGGTGGGTTTCAGCCAGTCTGGTCGGGTACACACATACCTATTGGAAGAATTTGTGTCTGTTCCCATACTGGGGCCTCCAGAGATCCCAAACCGGAATGATCGCTCCCCTGGAGTAACCCTCCCGCTCACACACACACAATCCTGCCTCTCTCTCTCTCTTTCTTGCCCTGCCTGTCCACACCATGCTTGCCCCGCCCACCCACTTCCTATGCTGGAGCAGAGGATTTGGCTGTTGGAAGAAGCCAGTGTGGCACATGCTTCCTTCTCTTTGACAGCAGCCTGGTTTCCAATGGGGGGGGGAAGAAATGTTAGAGGGGAAGAGAAGAAAAGCTTCTGCTAGGGACTGCCTTTCCTCCTTCTCTAACACTTGGATTTCTCCCCCCCCCCCTTCGAAACCAGGCGGCTTCAAAGAGAAGGAAGCCTGTGCTGCATAGACTTCTTCCAATAGCTTAATTCTCTGCTCCTATTCATTCTACAGCTGTTGGAAGAAGCCTGCGCAGTGTGGGCTTCCTTCTCTTTAAAGCTGCCTGGTTTCCAATGAAAGGGGATAAATCCATGTTAGAAGGGAAGAGAAGGCAGAGCTTCTGCTAGGGACTGCCTTTCCTCCCTCTCTAACACATGGATTTCTTCCCCCTCCCCACTAGAAACCAGGCTACTATCAAAGAGAAGGAAGCATGGGCTTCTTCCACAGCTGACAAAGGAACAGGAGTGGAGGACTCCATGGTTAGAAGAAGCCTGCCTTGCCAGCTCCCCCAGGACTCTGCTAGGGATTGCCTTTCTTCCCTCTCTAACACATGGATTTCTTCCCCCTCCCCATTGGAAACCAGGCTGCTGTCACAGAGTAGGAAGTGTGGGCTTCTTCCACAGCCAACAAAGGAACAGGAGCAGAGGATTCAGTGATTGGAAGAAGCCCACCCTGCCAGGCTCTCCCAGATCTCTGTGCTCCTAAGAAACAGTGTGGCCAAAGGAAGGTCCTTGTCCTGGGATCCTCCAGGAAAGGGCCAGAGACAGTGCTGGACCTCGTTCCATCTGCTGCTTCTCTCTCACTCTCTGTTGCAGGAGCCAGGCAGGAGGGCAGGTGCCTGTGCAACCTCTCCCAGCACCTTTGGTGCTCAAAGCCTGTGGGGACAGGACCAAAGGTTTGGCTCCCAGAATCAGGGCACAGGGGTAGCCAAGTCCCGCCAATCTTGGCTGGCCCAAGCACTGGCCGCTCCTCTGCCTGCAACTCCAGGGCAGACAATACTCCCCGGTGCAGCCCCCACCTGCCTGCCAGAGAAAGGCAAAGCCCTGGGAGAAGTGGGGTGGTCAGCTGTGCAAGATTCACAGTTCTGAGGCAGGGAAGAAGATCGAGAGATGCAGACCAACAGACTCCCCCCTTTCCCTCTGTCCCACAGTTCACCTCCTTGGGTGGAACCAGGGCACAAACGGGATGAGTGGAGTTTGCCACCAACTTCAAAGTGAATGGGGCTACTTGTGACAAAATGGGACAGAGAACATAGAGGGATGCAAGGGAACATGGAGATAATCTAGTCCAACCCCTTCCCAAGGCAGGAGTCCTTATACTTCCTTTTCTTTTGAGACCTGTCAGTGGCAGACATGGGGGAAATGGTGTGTGTGTGAGAGGGAGAGAGAGGGAGAGAGGAACAGCACACCTACAGTACTTGTATGAGGCAATCAAGACCCAATAATCCCTGCTGGCAAACAGGAGTCCCCCTTCTACTCCCCTTCTGGCAGAGCTGCAGTGTTGGAGCTCAGAGGTGAGGTGGTTTCCCCTCCCCCCTGCCATTCTGCTCTACCCAAATGATATGATCCTCAGAACCTCTTTTTTATGTAAATCAAACAACCCAAGTTCTATTATTTCATTTCGAGCAGCAGTTATTGGCAGGTTCCAAGCGTGGCTTTCCCCCCCAGTTATTCAGAGGGTTACGTTTAAGGTGGCACTGCTTTACTCCACCCCACCTCCTGACCCTGCAAATGACAGATGCCTCAGAGACTCAACTGGCAGCCCAGTGGAGACAATGGGCATGATGATTTCACTCCCCAGGAGTTGCCACCATCACCACCACCTAAGCCCTCCCAGGAGCTGAGCAGAGCAAGAGACCTGAAAGCGAAACATCTCTCCTTTCCAGTCATCGCTGCCCATTGGCCTGATTCCCCAATGCAATTTGTGGAGTTGCTTGCCCTCATGAAAACTCTTAAGGTGGCATTTTTCAGGCTTTCAATGTCTACAGATATAGGTGGGAGGTTGGAGGCATCTCAGGAGTGACGCCTTTGGTGCCAAGTGCCGAGTCCCCCTTTTGCCCCCATGAAAATCACTCCCCACCCCACTCACTCTAGTTAAATGTGCATAGGGAGATAGGGTTTGTTTTAAATGGATAGTGAGGCTTCTTTGCCAGCCTCCCAGCGGGCAAAACAGAAATTTTCACCAACTGAAAGAGATGTGTGTGTGAAAGAGAGAGGGGAGAAAAGAGAAAGAGTAAGAGAGAGTTCTTCAGTTGAACAAATATTCTGATCCTTCTCACCTGATTATTGTTCTGTCTACTTTTATTGTTAACACCCACACATACACGTGTTTGTGTGTGTGTGTTTGTGTGTGTATGAGAGAGAGAAAGAGAGAGAG
Source organism: Tropidonophis doriae (assembly GCA_026931265.2). Classification (NCBI taxonomy): domain Eukaryota; kingdom Metazoa; phylum Chordata; class Lepidosauria; order Squamata; family Natricidae; genus Tropidonophis; species Tropidonophis doriae. The sequence goes on from JAPKID020007735.1 coordinate 9,869, forward strand.
AGAGAGAGAGAGAGAGGGAGAGCACACACAGGTCTTTAACTTAGTCTCTTAGAAAAAGATGGACAAATATCAAAAACAGTTGAAGACACAAGCTGCTTAGTATTATAGCATTATTAAGGTTTATTGGAATTTATTGGTTTCCAGTTGACAAATGAAGTGACTTCACATTGGATCAAAAACAAATTTGGCCACTAACAAACAAGGCCACTACATGTTTATTGGACCCGTGTCCCTCCTGGCTTGTACTGGCATCCTGGGAGGTGACACGAGGCTGGCTCCAGGCTAT
>JAPKID020007736.1:0-10154 GCA_026931265.2 Tropidonophis doriae
TGCATATCCTTCCACCTTGTAGGTAAAAGTAAAACCTATGATATTATCTTTGTATTATGTATGAAGCCTTGGAGAGAACTGACACCTTCAGCAGAATTGTCCTCAAATATTTTCTTATGCATCTAACCCCTTTTCCTTTTTGTAAATTTTTTTAAAAACCAATAAAACATTTTTCATTAAAAAAAAAATTCTTTTCTGTTCTCCAATTTATCCCATCCTAAATGCTCCAGGAATTTGCATTAGAACTGTGAACCACCCTCATTGATCCTTTCTGCCAAAACCTATATGATTTATGGTTTACATTATATCCAACAAATATTAAGTGTTGTGCTCTGCTTTGACCCTTGTGTCTTAACTGCGATGGAATATGCACCCATGCTGGTGAACCAAATGTATGAATATAACTCAGATCTGGTTTTTTACCATGCCATAACATGTATGGTATTTTCCCAGTAGTTGTATTCACTATGTTGTTCAGTAGACTATTAGCTCATAACATCACCTCCCCCCACAAAGCTATCGGTAAACCCGCATCAGCTAACCTGGTTCTTACCATAGCTTGCAGAGTTTGACCCCTTCTTTCAATATATACATTGTGTTGTGGCCTGTATGGAGCAGAACACTTGTGTTTGATACCCATTGTTTCTAACATGGTTCTAAACCTGGTGTTATCAAACTCTGTACTATTATCAGTGATTAGTAATTATGGTTACTATTTTTCCCTTTCTTTTTCTTTCTCCAAACCTTATCCAGTTTCTGAATTTCTGAAATGTTTCAGCCTTGTTTTTAAGCAGATAGCCAAACCCGTACCTGGAGTAATGATCAACTATACTGAGTACATAGCAAGCTCCCCCTAAATTAAACTTCATTGGGCCTATTAGATCAGCAAACACCACTTCCAGTGGCTTCTTTGTATTGAAACCATCTAACCTGGTTGCAGGGGTTTGTTTGCTCTTCTCCCTATTGCAGACATTGCAATTCAAATATTTGTTACATGGTTTCAGTCTCAACCCATTAACTAATTTTACAGTCTGTTGCAATTTCTTAAAACTAATATGCCCCAAACGTCTGTGCAGCAGATGAACACATTCATCGTGTGGTCTTACATTTGAGCATACAGTATTTGCTACATGATTATCAGTTAACACATATAAACCATCTTTCAGTTTTCCAGTAACTTTGGTTCCACCCTTCTCTATCAAACACTCATTCTGCTTGAATGTTATGGTATATCCTAGCTTAACCAGCTCTCTAACTGATAGCAAATTCAACTTTAGCATAGGAACATACAGTGTATGCAATTCCTCCTGTACATATTTACATTTAGCCATTCCTTCTCCAACTGCTTTCAACTTCCATCTATTGGCTAAAAACACTTTGTGATTTGTTGAAGACATTTTTCTAAAATTCTTTCTATCCCTAGTGATATATAGTGAAGGTCCACTATCAATAACTCACAAATCGTGGTCCCCTGATGCCTTACTAGAGGTAGTTACACTACAATTGTGGTTTCTATCTTTAACATGTTTTGTGGTTTATCTTTTTTACAAAATTTAGCTATATGGCCCCTTTTCCCACAATTATAACATTTAACAGTATAAACATGGTTATTTACATTTACATTCATAATATCTGGCTCAGCTCTAAGTTGTTGCCTTTCCACTCGCCATCTTGACTCTTCTAACAGGTGTGAAGAGACGTTGGCTAATGTAAGGTCTTGTTGAGGCAGCACTTCAAATGATGTTACTACGGCATAGCTTTCATCCAATGAGGAGAGTAGTATTTAAACCTGGTTCTGTTCTGTAAAATTTAGTCCCTTTTCTTGCAACTCTTGAAACATGTTCTTCATGGAGTTAATGTGGAATAACATGTCTCCTCCCTTGCTGAGCCTTGTTCTAAACAGTTTCTGGGTTAAATGTATGTGTGCCCCCACAGTGTAATGAACATACAGCTCTTCAAATTCTCCCAGCATCTTGCTGCAGAAAGTTCACCCCGAATATGAACTAGCTGGGTATCATCTAGCGTTAAGCCTATGATGCATAATGCCCTTTCATTGTTTTGCTTGAACTCTGTTAATTTTCTGGCATCTTCATCATTGTCCACCCTCCAGGTAGTCACATCTGGTGGATTCGCCACAATGTTCCATAGCCCCTCTCTGTGCAACAGCAGACTACACTTGGTGGACCAGGAAACATAGTTAGTGCCATTCAACTGAATAATCAGTGACAAATTGGGAGCCTGGACTTGTGCCATCTTCACCAGAGTAGTTTGTTGTGAGTAGCAACTCCTCTATAACTGTTACCAATATTTACACTGTGTAGCCTGGGCCCATAAGCAGTGTTAGGGGTAAAAAACAACCCCCTTGGAAAATAAAGGCGGAATAGTACAATAACCACACAGCAAGAGATATGTTGCTTAAAACACACAATAACTATCAAACACTGATAGTAGAAAAAATAAATAGTCTTTACTTTTGCAGTAACTAAAATACTTCTTCCAAACAGTGATGATACTAACTCCTTCAACAATAATCAGTCCTTCACCAAAACCACAGTTATCTTACAGTAATGCAAAAACAATGATACTTCTTCCATCTTCATGTACAGCATCTCCCCCAATGGCAATCAGGAAGCAAAGGAAAGCAAAAGGAATGAACTGTGTCTTCAGCTACCCTCCACGGCTGAGCTAGGAAGCACAGCCAATCAGATTCCACATAGTCCTCAAAGTTACATATACTCTTTAAGAATCCTGGCCTATATATATTGTCAACCCAATATCAGGACAACCATTCCAACCACTACCTATATCTATGTGGAGTTGCCAATCTTAATCACCACCATTAAGTGACCACTACCTATACCTATCGGTATACTACCTATATCTATGTGGAGTTGCCAATCTTAATTAACATCATTAAGTGACCACTACCTATACCTATAGGTATACTACCTATATACAGTATATTGGAGTTAGCAGTCTTAATTGCCATCATTAAGTGAGGACTACCTATAGCTATGGAGTTGCCAGTCTTAATTAATGTCGTTAAGTGAGGATTATCTATGCTTCTGGGTCTTTGCACTTCAAGGTTGAAAGATTCTGAAATGTACACCTGAGTGCTGCTACCTCCTCTTGTGGGGACTGACGTGTAGAACATCTAGGGAGAAACTGTTCATTGCCCCGCACTTCTGAGGGGGGAAGGGAGTCGAAAACAGAAGGCCCCCGTTTATTGATGTATTGTAGATCACGTAAGCTGATGAGAATTGTCAGATTGCAGGGGTATAGATAGGAATAAATAAGCAAGCAAGCCAGCAAGCAAACAAATTAATAATGATCTTTGCCACGGTGCCCTGACGGAAAGAAATGAAACTCTCTGCAATATATAAATAAACCATTTTTGAAAAGTCAATAAAGCTGTGCTGAAATTAATTCTCTGCAGAATACTCTGCAAATGAAAACCATGCTCTACCAAAAAAAAAAACCTCTTCTGAATGTGGCTGTGAAGGGGTTTGGGCGTGTGCGGTTTGGGGTGGAAATAATTCTTGGAGAACTAGGAATATCGCTTGTACATCTCCCCCACCCCAGATTAGACTAAAATAAGCAGATCCTCCCATTCCTACATCCCCCATGTCGTATTTTGTTTCTGAGTTCTGATGTGCATTGCATTTCCTTGTTCTTAACATTTTCCTCCCTTTTCTCTTTTTTTTTTCTTTCCTTCATGCCTTGCCTCTAACCTCTCAGCACTGGAAAGCTCTCTTTGATCAGGTAGGTGAACAACTCGGAAATGTTTGTTTTAACACCTGTTAAACGCGGGAGCTCAAATGCGTCTCTCCATCCGGGAGGAATTCCTAAGTGTCCTGTGATGTATGACCTTTTGTGCGGTTGGCCCAACCGGTTGGAATTTATAGTTACATCCTAGATTCTTCCTTTACTCTCTACCTCGTTTGTGTTTTTGTGTGTCACTTTAATGTTTCCTGTGGTTGACTGAGATTTTCCTTCAGAGCGATGACCTTAAAAAGCAAAGAGCTGAATGTGTTCAAGTTTGTTTTGCCTTTCTGTTAGAATTCATATTTTTTAGAACTCCTAGAACCGGGATGGCGAACCTAGGGCACACGTGCCCGAAGTGGCGCACGGAGCCATGTCACCTAGCATGCAAGGCGCTGCCCGTTCCTCTTCTATGTTTCTGGCGTGTAGGAAACTGGAACAGCTGGTCTTTCCTTTTCTTGCATGAGCATGTGCACCTTCATGCACGCATGCGTGATAATAACCGGAAGATTAGCTGGCCAGTACGTATGCGCACACCGGAAACCAGAAGTTCATTTTTGGGTGGCACATGTGCCCTGGGCTGCTCCTCTTCCGGGTTGCGGCCCAGATGAGTGCGCTCAACTGGGTCGCAGTGTTGGGTGCTGAAAAGGTTCACCATCACTGTCCTAGAAGGAAAACTTAAATTCATCCTCCAGGGGTCAGTTTCTTTGGCAAGGCATAATGATACTGAATTAAACTTGACATTATTTAAGAATGTTAGAAAAGAAAGCCAAGAATAAGGGTTGATAAAATTTCCATGTTTGAAGTTCCAGAAATATATTCTGCATATGCGGAAATGGAAACATCGACTTGCAACAGTTCATTTAGTGACAGTTCAAAGTTACAACGGCACTGAAAAAATTGACATATGACCGTTTTTCACACTTACGACCTTTGTAGCACCTCTAGGATCATTCAATCAATATTCAGATGCTTGGCAAGTAACTCATACTTATGACTGTTGTTGTTATGTCCCAAGGTCATGTGATCACCTTTTGTAACCTTTTGACAAGCAAAGTCAGTGGGAAAGCCAGATTCACTTAACAACCTTGCTACAGTACTAACTTATCAACTGTGGTGATTCATTTAACAGCTGTGGCAAGAAAGGTTGTAAAATGGGGCAAAACTCACTTAACAAATGTCTCACTCAACAACATAATTTTGGGGCTCAGTAGTGGTCGTAAGTCGAGGACTACCCATATTATGGTCCCACACAAGACAAGAACCCCATGATGAGAAGCCATGATTGTTTTATAAGCAGGTGGAGTTTGTGACCTGTTCAGGAAGCAGAGTTTCAGAAAGAAAATGCTGGTCAGAGTTTGGGGATTTGACAGCCTCTGAGACACCATTTTGAGATGGGTTGAGGTGCGTCAGAGCCCTTTAGCGCTAATAATAGCAAACATATCTACGACAGTGTCACAACAAATTTGGTAGGGGCGCTTATTAATATATCAGTAGCCCTTAAATGTATTTTTGCTGATTAACTTCAGCAAAGGATCTTGAAACATCGGTTTTTTAAAGGTAACACAGTATAGTTTCTCAGGAATATCTGATGCAAACAGGATCTCCACTGTGCACAGGTAAGCTACAACTTGGCCTTTAGAATGGGTGGAAAAAGTTCTTCTGCTGTGTTTAAGGCCATCATCCAGTGATTTTGCCCTGTGACTTGTATATTTCTTCTTTGCATTCATAGATTGGGTGGTGCTTACAGAATGCTACGTTTTTACCAGGGAGTTGAGACCCCCTTCGAACTAGTAACACACTGCATATGGTGCTTCTAAATCTTTTAACACTGATATGTGAAGATGCCCATGTGGGAAAAAGTCGTATTTAAGGTACAATTTCTCTCAAGACCCATAGAAGCATCTCAATCAATATTTGGAAGAAACACGAAGCATATGTGCAAGAGCACAAAGCTTAGCCACAGACTCACTTGTAGCTAAGCAAATCAGTATTTCTTTCTGCTGGTGAGCTATTATTAGTTTATTGAACTTGCTGAAAGGTAGTGTCCATCTATAGATTTCTGAGGTAATTTACTAATATGGTTCCTGCAAGTGGCTGAACCCAGAAACTCCTATTGAAGCAGGCTGACTAGGCCTAGAGATGGCTTATTATCCTTCCTTAAGTAATCTTGCTGCCAGTGGTGATGAGTGTCTGTTTATAACCTGGTAAACTGAGCTCTATATTTAGCCCATAAATCTGGTCTGAGCAATAGTCTTCATGGTGTGCTCTGTATATCTGCTGAGGGCAAGGGAAGGATCAGGCAGTCACATTATGGAATGGCCTCTGACCCGTCATGATGGGATTGATTATTCCCATTTTTATCAGATGCTGGCATTCTTATATAGGAACATTGAGGAAAATATTTTTCCCTGCTTATAAATCAAGAGGTGGGGAACAATAGCCCCTTTATGGAACTCCCTGCCAGAAGAAGTGGTGACAGCTGTCAGCCTCAACACCTTTAAGAAAGGATTAGACAAGTTCATGGAGAACAAGGGTATCAATGGCTATCATTATGGATGCGTAAGGACACCCTCGGGTTAGGGAGATAGGTAGGATATTTCTCAATGCCATTTGCAGGGAATCATAAGCAGGTGAAGACATCTGCTTGGTAATCCCCTGAAGCAAATGGTGAGCCACTGTGTGAGACAGAACGCTGGACTGGACGGGCTGTGGCCTGTTCCAGCAAGGCTATTCTTATGTTCTTATATGGCCAGAAGAGGTATGCCATTCTCAGGGCTTCTGTAGCTGCAATGGCATGCCCAGGCAGGAGTTGAGTTGGTGCCCATCCAAACAGGGATAGGCTGAGCTCCGCTCAGTGGCACCCACTCTTTCCCATCCAGCTGAGGGACAACTGAGGAGCCAGGGGTACCTGGCCATCCTTGGAGGCCTCAATCTGTTTTTCAGAGGTCTTTCCTGGAAGGTCCACTCAATCTGCCAGCCCTGCTTATTTGGAACTGCCTGTCAGACCTGGAAACCATCTTTTACTTTTGGATTTCAGGTCTGCCACACTTTCTATGGTGGGAAAATAATAGGGGGGATTATACCAAGTATGGGTGATGTGTAGCCATAATAACATTCTTTCTCAGGAAGTCAAGGTCATTTTGTTCCTGCACCTTGGTGGATGTGGATGGAAGGAATCTTTCTTCATGGCAATGAAAGATTGGACCCTGTGATAGATTTGTGGGTGGTGGGGAAGGGTCTTGAACTTTCAACTAGTGGGAAAACCTGGAAGCTTTCAGATTTCGGTTTTCCCAGATGTGCCAATATGACATCTCTAATAAAATGGAACTTTGAGGAAACTCAAGCTTCAGAGTTTTCTTTCATTGGGGGTGTTACTTGGAACCCTGACATTAACCTGAATCTCTTCTAAAATACTCTACCAGCTCCCCTGAACTTTGGGGTGTTGTCTGGGATACTGAGCCCCAGCATCAACCTGAACCCAGGTGACATGCTGCATGACCACCTCTACAAGGGTGTCCTTGTTTATTTGGATGGTATTCTCATCTTTAGTGAAACCCTGGAGGAACATGTAAAACTTATGTGGCAAATTCTGAAAAAACTCCTTGCCACTAAGCTTTACATGAAGATGTCAAAATGTGAAAGTGCCTTTTGAGGTCTGGACTGATCATAAAAACCTTGAACCCCTGCAGACCTCCAGGAAACTGTCTCCCAAGCAAGTCTGCTGGGCGCAGTACTTCGGGAGAAGTTCAAGTTCAAACTGAAGTACATCCTTGCAGGGAAGAACCTGCTAGCAGATGCCTTATCAAGAAAGCTGCAATTTGACAGCTGGAGAGAGGAAGTGGTTCACACCATCATTTCCCCTAGACAACTAGCAGCACAAGTCACCACCAGAGGCCATGACCGATCCCAGCCATGACAAACTGACCACCACCCTGAAAGCAGCATTGCCAGCCAACCCATGGCTCACCAACAATAAAGGTGTTTTAACGATGAGAGATGGACTAGCCTGGAAAGGATCCAAAATATACATCACTGCCAGCTTGAGGCTAGAAGTGCTACAACGCAGCCATGATGCGAAGCTAGGGGCAACTTTGGATTCCTAAAAATGCTACACCTTGCCAGACATCAATTCCAGTGGCCTAAGGTGAAAGCAGAAGTGGAAGACTATGTAAAGAGCTGTGCCACCTGCACAGCCATGAAAATAAAGCCAGGGAAGCCCCCTCGGCTACTGCAACAGGTGGCAAGCCTAGCTGACCATTGGAAAAAATCACAATGGATTTCATCATACAAAGTGGGGGGAATACAATAATCTGGACAGTCATTGACTTGTTTTCCAAGCAAGCCCACTTTATTGCTTGCTCAGGGTTGCCATCAGTGAAGAAGCTAGTGAAGCTGTTCGTCAAGCATATGTACTGACTGTATGGAGTACCCCAGAGAATTATCTCTGACAGAGGAGTCTAATTCGCTGCCCAGTTCTGGAGGCAGATCCTGAGGTCCATTGGGTCCATGCAAGGACTCAGCTCAGCTTTCCATCTGAGCACGAATGGAGCTGTGAAACATACGAATGCAATGGTCAAATAACACATCCGTTATTATGTTGATTACCAACAAGACAATTGGTCAGACCTGCTATCATTTGCCAAAGTGGTGGATAACAATGACTGGATTAACTCCCTTCCAAGTTACCAGTGGCATGGAATTTATCCCTATGCTTGAGCTGCCTAGAGAGCCCCCTTCATCAATGTCTTTCACTGAATGGATGGACTCTCTCTAAATAGAGGTGGGAGAATACCAAGAAAACCCTCACAGATGCAGCGGAAGAATATAAAAAACAAGCAGACAAGCACTGCTCCCTTCAATCCCCCTTCTATGTAGGTGATAAAGTTTTTTTTATTGACCAAATACATACAGTTGAGCATGCCTACCAAGAAATTAGGACCTAAGTTTTTGGGTCCCTTCCCAATAGTTAAAATAATTAACCCAGTGACAGTTCAGCTCAGCCTTCCCTGAATTCTAGGGAAAATACACCCCATTTTCCATTGTAGCTTGCTGAAGCCTATGACTGAGTCTAGTTTGATACCTCAGACCCAACCACCCCCTCCTCCTGTAGTAAAATGCGAGACACATTACAAAGTGAAAAAAATACTAGACTCCAAATTGTATAGGGGTTGTTTACAATATTTAGTGCATTGGAAGGGGTACCCTTTGTCTGAGGCTATGTGTATAAAGCATTGGAATGTGAAAGCTGACAGATTAATGACAAATTTCCAGATAAGCCAAAGGGTCTCCCTGGGGGGAGGGGGGGAAGAGGTGGTTATTTATGTAATGTTAATCCACTGCATTATTCTCATTACAGAACATGCTTGCCTTCTGAGAGGAGCCTGCCTGTTAGACCTGGAAGCAGAGGTGAGTTCCTACCAGTTTAGACCAGTTCAATAGAACTGGTAGTAAAAATCAGGGCTGGCTCTCTGAACCGGTAGTATCGGGAGGTTGGCCATGCTCCTGAACCAGTCACCTGGTCACTGCTCACGTCCATCAGATGGCAAGCTGACCAGAGCTGGGAAATGGCTGGTTGGTAAAGAAGACTCTCAGTTGCTTCTTTGAGTGCCAGAGGATCAGAGGGTTTTTTCCCACCCAGCCACTGGCTGCAGTGCCAAAAAGTCTTCCAGCCAGTGAGAAGAAAGCTGTGCATGTGTGAAGATGGTGGCAGTGACTGGAGGTCTTTTTGGTGCCCTACGGCAGCAACTAGGTAGAAAGGAAGCCTCTCAATATCCAAGTTCCCTTCACAGGGTTGCTTTTGAAAGATCAAAAAGCATGAAGCAGCAGCCTAAGGACAAAGCTGGCATGGCTGCCTAGAGTTAAGAAAATACACCACTGAGGGAAGCACACACCCCAAAGCTGCATGTAAAGCAGCTCTCAAAAGTGCAAAGCAGCTCTCAAGGTGCAAAGTGGCTCTCAAAGAGAATGAAGCAGGCATGGCACACCCAGAGCTGCTTCTTCTTTGCAACAGCTCAGGACAGAAGAGTTTGCTCAGGAGCAACACCAGCGAGGAAGGTGGTCAGGTCAGAGGGAGGCATAGCCTGACCTCTCTGGGATGGGTAAACAAGTATAAGAAAGTGAACGGAAGAAAGAAAAGAGAGCACTGGGCAGGAGTCAGAGGAGGAAGAGGGTGGCTCTTCTTCTTTGCCCCTGCCCAGAGAAGAATGCTCCCGGTGCAAGGAGACAGAGAGAGGGAGGGTCTAGGTGGCTCTCCACCTTAACCCAGAAGCAACTGGGTGCTGCTCTTGCCCTCGGACAATAGCTCTGTCTCCCCTCTCCTCAAGGCTGGCATGGAAATCCATTCCTCCCTCCAGATCCACCCAAGGAAGGGGAGAGAGAAAGAGGGAGGG
>JAPKID020007737.1:0-10153 GCA_026931265.2 Tropidonophis doriae
CATGGGAGAAAATAGAGTTAATAGATATTTCTATTTCTACCTGTTAATGACATCAGAAAACTTCAGATGAAATCTTTGCAACAAGAAAAGTTGTGAATATTTTTAATTCTGTATTTTTACAGAAAGCAAGACTGTATTAACACAACCAAGCAGATTACACAAATACTTAGAAGAGACATACACTGAAAATGAATGTCGTTACACTGTATCAAATGCAAAATCTGTACGTTTATATGTAATCTTAATATTAAAATATAATCTATGTTGCATGATTTATTCATCCACAACTTTAAAAACTAATCTGCTGTCATCTTAAGAATGAATGCCTAAATTTGCATCAATCTAGCCTTCCTTTTAAAAAAAAAACATCTTAGCACAATTTACATTTTACATTAGTTTCACTGATTGCACCCAGGACCTCAGCAAACCACTGAAGATACTTCCTTAGATTACTATTTATACTCTACAAAACTCTTGTGTCTTTTTGATAATTACAATCTTCAACTGGGTGAAACACTGTATTACAGACCAATACTTTATTAACAAAGATGCCTCATATGGGTTACAGAATGCTGGCCCCATTACTTTGTGTGAATGAAATTTGGAGAAATGGAGGGAGAGGGGAGGTTGCATATGCTTACTGCCAGGGGTAGGTTCTGGCAGTTGCTACTGCTGGTTCACTTGTGGACATGCCATGTGTGTGTGCTACAGAACAATAAAAATTGTTCTGCACAGAACCCAAAAACAAGATGGCAGTGCCTAGCATGCTGCCCAGAGAACCAGTTCAGGGGCGTGGCAAGCCTGGGTCACTGCCGGTTCCAGCAACCCAGGTCGCCAAACCACTACGGGCTCAATCGAACCCACCACTGCTCACTGCCACCTATCCACATGGAAATTCAAGGGAGAAACCACCAGGAAGTTGTTCCTACTCCCAATGATAGTTTCCTTGCCCATCGTAACTCAGTTTTTCTGATTGTATGGAAATATGTATGAAATGATGGATCATAGGTTCTCTAGTGTCCAATAAAGGTACAAGTATGGATGGTTGCACCTTGAGGTCCCCTATAGCAATGTTCTAAGAAAAAATGGTGTAGCCCTTAATATGTAAAGCACCATCTTCAGTCACAATAAACATGTTACCTTTCAGATCTCTTTATCTTGAAATGATTAATGTGATTAATATCTCTGTCATTTGCCAAGATACATTGGCCAGCATCGAGATACACTGTCTCTTTTCCACGGATATGCTCTATTTTGTTTTTATTCTTTTTAAATATATATATATTTAATAGAAGTTAATAAACCTCCCACAAATCCATCTAACTCATTAAACTCATATTTTGCTAGCCACCATCATTATACCTTTTCACTAAAACAAGAAATTATGTACTGTTTAAAATATTTTTTCCCTTCATCTTTCTTTTCTACGTTAACTGAAATTTAACTTGTTCCTTCAGCCACTGAATTATTGTCTTCTGTTTCTTAGTGAATAAAATGAGATATTACAGCCAGTTGTCTAAGAACCATTTACTTGTATGGGTGATGGATTAGATGATGGATTCTAACAGACAACATTGATTGGAAATGTATGGAAAGCCCATCAACTCTACTGAAAGCTGCTGATTTTCTCATTGAAATTCATATTGTTTTACTAGAGAATAATTTGATTTTTTCACTGAGTCATATAGTTGAAATGTGATGTCAGGTCTAGCCCTAGATATGCTTTCTAATAGCTCTGATGGCCATGCTTGCTTATTAATTTTTATGATTTATTTACTGTCTTTCTATTTGCAGACCTGCTGAGGCTCTTTAAGTGCCCTGTAAATGGCTGGCTTCTACTCAGCTCTCAATTGAACTGAGCTGTACCACAAAACCTTGGGTTACAAAAAGAAGCTAGCACTATGCATTGGTCTGGCACGTTCAGTTCTTCTATTGCCAACTACTGCAATAACTATTTGGAAATCTGACCAAAAGAAAGAAAAAAAAACAAGTCCAGAGAAAGAGGACTCTCCTGCTGAAAGTTACAAAGTCCAGGATTGCCATTTAGTTAGAGCTAACTGGTATTTTCTTCACAGCTTTCTAAGTTATTTAACATACAATTTTCACATGTTGCTTTTTGCTAATACCACTCAAGAAAAATACAAACTCTTTCATTTTGGAAAATGCCTTACAATTATCCACATACCAGGCATTGAAGCTGCCCAGCACAGATAGTAACATATTGCAATGTTAACATCTTTTTATTTAAATTTTTATATTAACTCTGTAGTGGTTAAGGTGCTGGCCTAGAAATCAGGAGGCTGTATGTTCTAGTTCCACCTGAGGCATAAAAGCCAGCTGAGTGACTTTGGACCCAATCACTCTTTCGTCAGATCCACCTGAAAAGGATTGATGTTGTGGGGAAAACAAATAGGGGGAGGAAGGAATATTAGTTATGTTCTCCATCCTGACTTATTTACAAAGTAATAAAGATAGGAGAAAATACTAATCAATAAACTTTTGCAATGGGGAGTTCTTTTTTATACTTTTTGTTATGATACATAGTTATGGTGACAACCCCTAGGAAGAGTTTGAGTTTGGAAAATAATCAATAAATCCATACTTACAATTGATCTGATGAGGTTCTCTTTTGCCAGTTTCAAGGAGGCTTTATAGCAATTTGCCAGATCTTCTTTATGGATATCACTAATATGTCCTCGAGCTATAGGTCCCACAGTGTGGATGACATCTGCAAAGAATAACACAATCAGTATCAAAATTTGAATAAAATTGTACAAAACGTCAAAGGCAAATTGGTAAATCAGCAGATGGGCTCTGATCATGAGGATTTTTCCTGATTAATGACAATGTCCCAGAACCTATGAGTTGGATGATGTAAGAGGTAGATATGAAGTAAGGATATAAACTCTTCCAAGTCCTCTACTGGGACTACCTTATAAAACAAGAGTGTCAAACTTGCGTTGTCACGGCATCATCACGTGACGTATCAGGACCTTCCCCCCTTTACTAAATGTGGCGGGAGCAGAGCCAGCATGTGACTTAGCGGGGCTGCAGGCCGTGAGTTTAACACCACTGTTAAAAGCAATTATTACTTTACATTGAGAAAGAATCCTTTTCCCTTGGAGAACCAGGAAGTAATTGCTGTCTGGTTCATCTACAAAGACAAAGAAAGGCCCTTAGTGCTCAGTGTTTAGAAGAAGAATGCCTCTGATTGGAGAAAAGAAACACAGACACACCAAAAAAAGAAATAGGCAAGGAAAAGTGAAGAGCCTGGAGGAAGAAAACTGAGAGTCAGGATGCCATTCCCTGTTCCCACAATTCAGCACAGACACTACTATTTGAGTCAAACCTTCTTACTAGTGAATCTGGCAGTGCACAACCACACTAGCTAAATTAAAAAAAAAAAAAAACTATTGTGGAATCACAATTCTCATCCTCCTCTCCAGAGTATCAGATGACAGTGTTAAACTATCCCATCAACTCTTGTACCTGAAAAGTATTGGCAAAGCTTTGTGACATCACATTCTGATTTGTTCATTGCAACCAATCAATGCTTAAGGGCTATGTCCTGTGCTGTCAGGCCACAGCAATGAATTTTGTAAGAAAAAAGCTTATTTTTTCAGCTATTTTTATTCTCCACTCCCTTTCACAGAGTCTCCATGCTGTGGGAAACAGGATCCATCAATTGCATTTGGCCAGGTTCTCTCAAACATGCCAAGCTCTCCCAAGGATGCTGAAACAGCATTTCAATTCTGCCATTTTCTTTGTAGATTAACAAACACAAAGATTTAAATAACTGTCAAAGGGAAATATCTACCAGGGAATTTGTTTTGTCAGTAAACTCCATGGACCTGGTAAAATCAAACATGAAAGGATATACACAGCCAAACATTCTGACAGCTGTAAACATCATACTGAGAAGCACATAAAAAGGAAATAATCAACCTTCTCTTTTAATCATAGTTATTTCCCCTAGATATAAGATAGAAGGGGTGAACTATTTGGCTGGAGAATTACACCTAGAGTAATTAGGAGCAAAGCTTTTTAATATTATTTCCAATAACTGAAATTTGAATTTGACACTTAGGGTTTGCCGGATGACAAGAAGAATGACAACACGTGATTGAAATATAGTTTAATGCTGGTTTTACCCCTTTGAGCTGGCTCACACATATGCATTTTAGGGAGTCCAATAATAAATGGAGATTTATTGTCAGTGGAACAAATTCAAAAATGAATGGAGAGAAGGCTCTGTTTCCACATGCCATTACTTTTCATTATCAAGTTTACTTTATTTTAACATCAGACACAGTGGACTGTGTAAGGCAACACATCTATGTGTGCGAGGTTTGAGTCCTGGGTTGTTGTTTTTAAAAATGCAAATATTTTTGTAGCTGAAACCGACACAGTGCCTTAATCAGATAAAGTTCATTTCATTTATTCTGCCAACTCCTGAAATGCCATAAAATGTGGTCACAGTAGGACTTCCTCTTCAGCTATAAATACTTATTGCCACAAAATGCTGCAGGAGCAGCAATCAGATTTGAGATTTGATTGCCAAACCTAGGCCAGCAGTATTACTACATCAGTCATAATTAACAATGTCCAAATCTAAAAAAAGGAAGTATCAGAGCAAAAAAACCCAAGCCTACTAATTATTAAACATCTGCTTTGGCTATAAGAAACATGATGCTTTGGGAGGCCATTTCTTTGTGATTTTGATAAATGTTTTGCAAATTAGAGTTAAATGATCAGCTGGGTATATATTGCTGCAATTTTGATGCTGCATTTTCCTAATAAGTGATTTTTAAAAAATCTGTTATTTTACAGAACATTTCCTCTAGTTAAAAGACTCTTACCCTTCATGCAAGAAACATTAAAAGTTTTAACTAGAATTTCTGCTTGCCAAATACCTTCAGAGACAAATATGACTTGTAGAGCAATTTGACTACTATAAAATCTTAGTTTTCCTAAAATGGTGCAGTTGGCATTTAAATACAAGACAGCACTATCCAATTTTTTTTGCTCTAATGGAATAAATATTGCGCATAAAAGACTAGCAGAAATGCAGCATCTAGAATGCTTTAGAAACTTTGAGACGCTAGTGTAAAAAACACAGGCATTTTCAAAATAAATCCATTCATGTATGGAAGAGGAGGAAACACATCAAAAATTGTGGGCCTGGTTTAGATTACTACGTTGACAAACAGACTAAAAATGGGCCAGAGACACGACTCTTTCAAAGCAGCAGTCAATTAGGATATGAATCCTCTCCCTTCCTGCTCCCAAACCAAAAGCTGGGAGCCATACGGAAAACATATGCTACCAAGACTGTTCCAAAATCTTTCAGAGAATGCTAACATACAGAGTGATATAAAATGGCTGTGAGTGCTTATGTTTTAGCAATAAAAGAGACAATGTTCTAACATTTGTGTGAAATAAGCAGACTGATTTTTAAGATTGAAAACAAATATAACGCTAAAGGAAGGCAAGAGAAGGGGAAGGCGGAAAGGAAGAGAAAGAAATGGGAAAGCAAACAACTAGGGAACTACAGCAAGTCTGTTCTCAATAATGCTTTTGATAACTAAGCAAAACATCAGAGTAAAGTTTAAAATAAAATCTAATTTATGTAAAACTACAAACATGGATGAAGTAAGAAAAGCCTCAAGCCTTAAATTCCAAACTCTCGGTCAACTTTAGAACAATTTCTAAAACTTAACTTTAAACAAAAAGAGAAAAGTAAAATAGGCAGCACAAAAGCTGTTATGAGTATGCTAGAGGTCACTTTAGAGAAGATAAAATGCCACTAATGACTCTCAGTGTTGGCTCTGAGGTACAGTCTGGGACTATAAAGGACACTAGTCCAAATTGATTTATGGAAAACAGAAGGCATGAACAGAAAGCAAATATTTAAGTTAATATATTTATGTACTACTCTCTGAGCCTTCTTCCAAAATGAGGTTTTAAGATCCATGAGGCATCTGAACTCAAGTCAATCAGCCCTGAAATTCAACTGCGAATCACACTAACTATCCATAGTTAAAACAGATTTAAAGGACAATTCCGTAGTTGGGGAGGAGGACAGAAAATTATCTTAAAAGATAAATTTTATTCCTATAGCAAAGGAAGAAAGGTGGCCCATATTATGTGAGACATATTTCTATTGGATCTAAGAGTAGCACAAGCAATGTACTATCCATAATAGTTATCATCCTGGTGTACAGGTATACGTAAATTCTTATCCATAAAAGTATCATGTAAAATTCAATTTACAAATTCTATAGAACAACTCTATTTGTAATCGTGAAAGAGTAATTAAAAACAAAAACAAAACAAATATGTGGCAAGTTAAAAGAAATGCCCAGGTACGTATTCTTCAAAGTGAAATTAAACAATTACATTTCCAGGTAAAGTATAAAGTGGTTTCAGTTTATAGAGAACAGCATAATTAATGGAAGCACTATCCCTGAATACAGGAGAGGGATCACATATTCATCAGACATGAGACATGTTTGTTATTTTCATTTGTTTCCTGCAACCACATGCTACCTTTTGTGATAACCCATGAGGAACACAGTGCACAAAAAAAAATGTAAACAGTCTCTTGAATGTTCTCAGGATAACCTGAAAGGAGATGGGGGAGTAAACTTCTATTTAACTAGGAATATTACATTCTGTTACAAGTTCTATAAACTAATTACCATGAATAAAAATTGTATACATAGAAAAGAAGTCACCAGGTTCACCTAGTTTGAAAAGTTCAATAAAGATCTTCAGTGGGAACCAAGATGTAAAATAGGGTTCAGATGGGGTAATGGATTGAACATAGTAGTCACATAATATTATATGTGCTTTGGGGTAGGGGGAGAGCGACAACTTTAAAATAAACAAATATACAGCTACCACTATCATTATCCCTAAAAATGCAGGGGAAGATATTAGCTCTTTGTCAATGTTGATGAAGGATTGACTGAAGATTTTTAGTTAATTTCTGTATAAAGAACTGGAAGAAACATCATCTAACATCTTGTCTTGTTGGTTTGTTCCTTCGTTTTAGGAAATACAGTGTCTGGACTCAGCCTTGGGGAAAAGTACAGCTGTCTGAAATTTTTAAGAGAAACACTCAACTCTATAACATATGTGCTATTCCTCCTGGTTCATCCAATTCTGATATTTGCTTTTTCAAGAATATCTCTCAAGGTACTGAAATGACAGTGATTTAAAATAAAACCCTGTATTAATCTGATCTTAAATTATTCTTAAAAAGGTAAGGCAATATTAGTCTTGCAAGGTAACCTAGACAAGAAGCACAAACAAGGAGTCCTATATCCATCTTTATTGTAAGTGTATATTGTCAGAAACTTACAAGCCTGAAAGTACCCTTCCCATCTCTCACTTTTATATTCCTGAAAACTAGCTATGGCCCTTTCTGAGAGGTTTTGGCCACCCCTCCATCTTTGGTCTCAAATTGCTTTTATCAGTCCATTATCTAATCAGTGGCTCTTCCTCCTGTGTCCCAGTCATTCCCACATACCATTACAATAAACTGTAAATTTGGGCTATTAAATTTATAAGTCTAAGTGAAATCAGCTAAGATTTCCCCAGTTTTGTCACCCTTGTCCCGCAAAGCTTACACTGCTATATATGACACATCATATACAATACTTTATGCAATCCAAGTCACAGCATTTATCCATCAACCTCATTCAGTACAGTCTTGGAAAGGAAAAAATCGTCCCAAAAATGCCATCATAATTTTATTCATAAAGAATTTAAGAATTTAAGTCATAAAGAAAAAGAGAGTGCTTACAAGTGGGAAGGGGGAAAAAGCCTTATCCTTTGGTGTTTTGTTTTTTTTAAAGAACAGAAATAATAGTATGTCTCCGATGGCCACCATAGCAATTTCAGTTACTGAGCAGAAGTGAGAAGTTTCAGTTGTTCTTCAAATCCTCTGCATTATCAATTTGGTTGTTCTGGAACAGACTGAAGGATTTAACCCCATTAATCCTGTTGCCTTGTATTAATACCTGGCATTCATTTGATGAATGAATCAGGTGCTTTTAGGGGACTTCAGTTATACCCCATAAGGGTCACAGAGGATTTGATTTGGTTTCCCATGAAATTTAACTTATGCATGGAAATATTGTGGGTAGTTTCCTAAATCATTGGACTGAATTGTGACCAACATGCAAATTTTGCAAATCTCAACCTCAATTTTCCATTTATGAATCCAAGAAAAGCCATTGAACTTCTCAATATGTAAATTGGCTGTCATTTCTGAGTTATGAAGCTTGATCTGAATGAAACAAAAATACAATTGACATGAAAAACCCCATAATCTGAATTAAGAGATTCATCAAGGTCTATGCTTACATCATTCTTGAATGACCTAATGATTGTTTACTTTGGATTCTATAATGTCTGCATGGAAGCATAAATTAAAAATAGATGCCAGGAATACTTTTTGGCAACTTCAGTTGTATGTCAATTGCTGGGTGTTTTAGAGGGAATATTGCCATAACACATCACAAATGTCTGCAATGTGTAATGTAAATGTAATATTTTTGGATTGTTCAGCAAGGGCTGTGTGATCCCAAGAAAAGATTCAGCTGCTTTGAAGGGTTTTCATGCTAGATGCATGCTCCAAAGTATTGAACAATGTTACTATAGATGTCTAGCTAGAACAGACACAGGCACACTGGTTGTATTCTGATTGGACTATAATAATTCAAAACTTTAACAACTGAACAATATGCTTTTTGTCCTTTTGAACATACCTGTATTTAAAAATCTAAGGCTGTCTCTGGTCCACCAGTAAGATTTAGGAAGTTGACTTTCACTAGATATATTTTTCATTTATTTGACATGTCAATAGAGTTTAAACAGAATTTGGGTTCTCTAATCATAGGAAACAAATCTAATATTCCATAAAGCTTGAAATCGTTGATTGGGCAACATACAAGTTTCAAATTCTCTATTCAAAATTTCTGGTATATTATCTAAATTTCCTTATTTATTTAAAGCTGATAATAAACTATCAGTTTATTTGCAATTAAGCCTTTTCCAGCAAATTTCAATATCTCTGGTGTTTCAGAAACTGCAAGGGCATCAGGACCAAACAGTGTTGAATTAATTATAAATCAATTTTTCTATAGCAATTGTATTCTTTTGTAGAATCTCAAGAGTTTTAAAAGTATCATTACTTAATAGCTGATTGAAGATAAGAATTCTATTTTAAACCCACAATTTCTTAAAAAAACATATTATCAGTCATTTTAAAATAGCAATTATTTCAAAGTGTAAATTCTCATGAGGACAAAAATATCTTCAACATTTTTTTTACGCAATCAAGTTCAAATATGTCTGAGTTTGGTATTGGAAAAGTAATCAATTATCCACTCTAATTAGTACCAAAAACTTGCTACAATTTCAAGAGTACTTGTTAATAACATTTAAATTGAACTCACATTAATACAGATTCAGCATTGTTTCAGTTCCTATTCTTTATTATTATTATGATACAGCTAGCCAGATATTTACAAGTTAAAGGTATCATTGCAAGATGTAAGCTGTTCTACAAAAAGTTGTTTTTTGCAATTGACGGATTGCAATTTTATCAATCCCAATAATGTTCAAATGGTGCTCTATTTGTTTTGGGTTAGCACCCAAGGTGCTTATTACTATAACTGTTATTTAGATTTAATAAATAAATACATTACCGTGGTTCACAAATAAGTCCGATGACATTTTTTAAAATTAGGACAATAACATTACTATCAGAAACACATAACTTTAATATGAAGATGCTGTGTATATTTTGACTTTCCAATAAAGACGTAGCCACTGACTTACCAATGTGTTTAAATGAAGCCAACATATGCATTGCTCTCAAAATACATGCAAAATTCATGCAAAATTCCATTTTCATGACATTAATTCAAATAACTTTATTATGCATTAATATTATGAGGAGGCTGGATAGAGTCACTGAAGCATTAGGCATGAGCTTAAATTGACTCCAGAGAATGGTGGAGGACGTGGAGGAACAATGTCCATGGGATCGTGATGGGTCAGACACGACTTTGCAACTAACAACAATTATGAGCCCAAAGCTATGTACTAAATATAATACTAATATTTATTTAAAAAATTA
>JAPKID020007738.1:0-10152 GCA_026931265.2 Tropidonophis doriae
TGACAAGGGAGAGATGACTAAATCCCCATTGCCTAGATCACTAATCCACTGTCCAGAGACAAAAATCAGATCAAGTGTGTGACCCGCCTCGTGGGTCGGGTCCTTAACTAATTGGGTCAGGTCCATAGCATTCAACTGGGAATCTGTAAATAATACAAATGTGAAATTGCTGAAATTATTCTAGTAGTGTCCTTATTAGGTGATAGGAAAAGAAAAACCAGGCTAGCAGGAGCTAGAAAATGGAAGGCAAACTAGACTAACATCTCTCCATGGAGATAATCCTGAAAGGTAGAACTGTTAATAACAATTCAGTTCCTGGAAAGAAGGGTAAGAAGGAAACTCAAGATAACCCTGCCTTGATTCGGTTCAGTATAAGACAGGATGGAAAGATCTTCTAACAGCCTTTCAAGGTTCCATTATTGTATCCTGTGATAATAATAAAGAGCCCCAGCAGTTCTTTGATGTCTCATCCCTCATCTGGCCTACTTTGAGGGGCTGGACCTGCAAAGCATAATTAAAGATAGACATATTAAGCCAGGGATATCCTACTTTTGGAGTTGATGAGCACAGGAAACTCTCACAACAGGCCCTAGGATCGCTCTAACAAGATGGTGGGGAGGGTGGATGCCCTCCCTATTTACATAATTCTGCACTGTGATTCTGCATATTGAGTCACAAAATCCTCACTGAGCAGAGGTTCCTCCTCATTGCCTCCACTGTCTGTTTGCTGGGCAGGTGAGTGGCCTTCCAATCCAGGCCTGCTCCTTGACAAGGTCCCGTCTTAGGTCCAGGACTCTTCAATATCTTCATAAATGACTTAGATGACAGAATAAAAGGGGAACTCATCAAATCTGCAGATGACACTAAGCTGGCAGGAATTGCCAACGCCCCAAAAAACCAATGCTGGATCCAAAATGATCTTGACAGACTTGACCAATGGGCTCTTTCCAACAAAATGAAATTTAATGTGGTGAAAAGCAAACTTTTACACTTAGGCAGGAAAAACCAAAGGTACAAGTACAGGTTAGGTGAGATCTGGCTCAAAAAGAGTCCCTGTGAGTGCGGCCTTGGAGTCCTAGCGGATGATCCCTTAAACAGGAGCCAGTAGTGCGTAGCAGCAGCCAAAAAAGCTTACACAATTCTTGAGAGCATAAACAGAGGCATAGAATCAAAATCACATGAAGTATTAGGACCGCTTTATAAAGCCTTAGTGAGGCCACACCTGGAATATTCTGCATCCAGTTTTGGTCACCACATTACAAAAAAGATGTTGAGACTTTGGAAAAAGTTCAGAAAAGAGCAAGATGATTAAAGGCCTGGAGACAAAAACATATGAAGAACAACGGTTGCAGGATTTGGGTTTGGCTAGTTTAGAGAATAGAAGGAGCCTATAGGGGGGAAATGTTAACAGTATTCCAGTATTTGAGGTGCTGCCACAACAACACATTTTGCTGCTCCGTCTTCTGGAGTCCTTTCAGTGATGCAACGTAGCCAAGGGAACAGGCATGACTATCCACAGGACAAATACAATTGTAGGAACAAATGGCAAAAAATGGCTACAGAGCAGGAAATGGAGCGTGGGAACTGATGTTGGAGGGAAGCAAGCTGAACCCGACTCAGAAAGAGGGTAGATCACTGTGAGTTGGAGGAGGACAGCAAAATTATTTAGGATGCGAAAACTCCGAAGATTTGCAAAGAAATCCCCCCTCCAAACTAGATATCTGGGTTAACAGAAGCCATTCAAATTAAGGGTCCCCCCCCACCAGGGGTGCAGATCTTAACCACATGCAGCAGATGGTTGGGACCCAAATGAGCAAGAACAACCCCCCACCCCCCAGCTTGGCAATCTTAGCTCTGTGTTGGGTAAGTGCAAACTGGAGTTTGCAGGGAGCTATGAGAGAAGCCAACTCTACCTTGGTGAAACTAAAGCTGCAATTGTAACCTTTGCATAGCTGTGGGACTCTTTGCTTGGCCTTTCCAGAAACTGGTACTGCAGAGTTGGAAAACCCACCCTGAAGGGCACACAGAGCAAGAAGGCGAATAGGAATCTGTCCCTCTGGGGGAGGCTGCACCCCTGTCCCTAATCTACTACCCTCTGGAAGGGCTGGATTCAAATCCCCAACTTCCAGGGGCAACCTAACTGGCCAACCTTTTAAAGTCCGTTGCATCTGAAGGGCCCTGGGGAAGGGGGCTGAGTGAAAGAATCCATGGCGTGACAGGCTCTCCCTCCAACCAGTGAAATGGATCAGCAATGGGTTCAGGACTGGCAAGTTGTGGGAAAGGGCAGCTGCTGTCGGACTTGCTGGAAACTCCCCTCCCCCCCTCAGCTGGGGATGCCCTGCCCGGCTCTTCTTAATGGGTTTCTGCCAGCAAGGCCCGTGCAGCCCCCCTCCCTTAAACCTCGGCTGGGTTCTGAACTGGGATATTTGGAGGCTGAATTTCCTTGAGGACATGCGGTTTGAGTGTGGAACTTGCTGACAAAAAGAAGCATTGCCCAGCTTGCTCTGACCCGTCACAAGGAAAGGGCTTCAGACTGAGCAGCAAATTATTCTGGAGGACGTCTGGAAAAGACAGAAATGGCTCAGAATCAGATTGGCAGAAAGGTCCCCCATGGAAAGGTGGGGGAGGTGAGAATGATGAGGTGGGCTTAGCTGGTCCACAGGTCACCTGGGCTGAAGCCCCCCGAGGCTTCCTGGGGCAAATGACACTGATCCAGAAACTACTAACAACTGGTGCAACACTTGAACACCATCTCTGGAAGCATCAAGCAGCGCTTGCTGCCACACTCCGGGCTTGTTGAGGCTTTGAGACCACCCCCCTCAAGCTCTGCCCTCCCTTGCCTTTCAGCAAAAGCCCAACTGCCCCATCACTTCTGCCCAGCCTCTCTGTCCGAGCCATGAGGCCACCCAAGCATGAGCCTGGTCTCCAGGGGAATGCCTCCCTTCCTGGATGAGGCATGTGTCCCAATGTGTCCCAGATCAGAACCATTATCTGGTCTGACTCAGTTGCTCCTCTCAGTTCACCTCTGGCTGGCCCTTTGTGGCCAAAAGATGGGCAGCCTCTCCTCTCCAAGGGCCTCCAGCTCAGAGCCCGAAGGCAAAGAGAATGACAGCTGTACCTCATCAGCAGAGCATGGCTAACTGTTACTTCCAAACCCACATGTGCTCTTTCCCAGCATGGTAAATGGGGAGGGGGGGAATGTTGTAGGACTCCAAGATATATCAAGCAAAGTCTGGGGCCACCCAGGGAAAAGGTGGACTGAAACCACCTTCAGTTCCTCCAAGAGCTTCAGAAGAAATCACCAACAGCGGAAAGACCTGGGAGCATTGACAGGATTGCATCTCTCTGCTCCCCTGCCCAGGTCTCCACCAAGTCTGCCCTACAGCCCAGTCTAAGTCAGAGTCTGGAGCTACTCTGGATCTTCTGACTTCTCCAAGAGTTCCTGGAGCTACAACACCCTTGATTTCAACACCTGGAGAAAGAAACAGACTGGTCCCCAACTGGCAGCAGTTAAACCTGGCCAGTTCGAGGGAAGAACCTTTGAACTCTGCCTGCTCAACAGAGGCCTCTGAAATCCCTGGCCAAACAGAGTCCCTTAGGCAGTCTCTTATGGCAAACACACAAAGGAGAACCCCATTCGTTTCCTCAAGAAACAACCAATGAAATGATCCATGCAGAAGTTACTACACAGTGTGCTGGATATCCAACTGCAATGCTACCTGAGACAGCTTCACATCAGCAGGAATCTCAGTTATTTCACTTATGAATGCACAAACGGAGAAATAATTCAACATTCCTAACACTCCTTCCTCGTCCTGTGTTCCCCACAGCAAGAACCTTGTGAATAGGGAGCATTGAGAGAGTGCAACTGTCCCAAAGTCCCCCAGCTGGCTCTCATGCCTAAGGTGGGACTAGATACACACCCACACCCACACCCACACCAGTGGTGGGATTCAAAATTTTTGACTACCGGTTCTGTGGGCGTGGTGTGGCTTTGTGGGCATGGCAGGGGAAGGTTACTGCAAAATCCCCCTCCCCTCCCCTCCCCACCCTACTAACCTACTTCCCAGCTCTGTTCTCCTGGGGGCGAGGCCAGCCGATTTGATGGTTCTCTGACCTACTCAAAATTTCCACTACTGGTTCTCCAGAACCGTCAGAACTGGCTGAATCCCACCTCTGACACACACACCAATTTCTAGGCCAGCACCCGCCTGCTCACCTCAGTGTAAGTCTTATAAGGATGTGCTGAACCGTTTTCCTTCTTAAACAGCGCCAGAGTTGCTCAGCCTTCCTGCCCTTATGCTTCATGGCCACATCACAGCACCTGACGCAAGGCAGGATTCTCAGGAATCACGATTTCAAATTCCTGGAAGGTTTTGTCCTTTATGTCTCCAGCAGCCCATATGATTAGTTGATAGGTCAGAACTATCAGGCCTCTTGGCTGGGTGGGTAGGCAACAAAATGGAAGCAGATATTTCCAAGAATGAACAGGATTATTGTGGAAAAGCTAAAGAAGAATTCAGTGACGGCAGAGAAATGCACGACCGAGACATAGCAAAATGAAGGTGCTGTTTCTTGCTCCTCCACACAACGCAAAGCAAAGAGATCGTCCTTTTCAGCTGGAGGCAACAATTGACACCTGTCTCTTGTTTTAGTAACCAGCGTGTCTGCTATTGTGCCGTCTACTTGTGACAGAAACCACAGGTATAGGATGCAAAAGCCAAGCCAAGCCAAGCTTGTTGAGTCAACTGAAGAGAAAGACGCATCTAACTCTTTATCCTTTACACGGTTTAGACCCTGCTAGGAAATGCAAGGAGGGGACCCAGTTGGCAGGCTCAGCTGAAGGGCCCTTTCTGCAGCTATTGCACAGAGCGGCTCTCTGGCATCCTTGATAAATCCTCTGGATGCCACAGGCCTTTTACACACCAGACTTGCACCGGGAGCTTTGCATCTCCCTTGCTAGGAAGGGGGAATAGAACGGGGGAGTTCTCTGAATGGAATGGGCTTCCTTCTGCCTCGAGGGCTTCCTAGGCCTGTGCCTTGGTTTCACATAACAAGCAAAGTTTCTTCATGTTTGAGGTAACATCCTACTCGGGGGGAAACGTCTGCCCTCAATGCCGAACAAAACCGAAGCAAAACAAGATGGCAAAATCTGAGTAGCATGCAAGACAAAATCCACCGAGGACTCTTCTCATGGTCTCACTGAAGTCCACCAGAACAACGCTTATAAAAGAGCAGGTTTCAGTCTCACTTGATACACGCAGCTGCGACATTTCACAGTGCGGGAAGAAGTGTGGCCAAGAAATCCAAGGAGATTGTGCAGAACACTAGGATTTAAAGAATGCCTTTCATAGCATCCTTGCAAATCCCCCAAGTGCTGGGCAGAGGCCTTGCAGGAATGAAATAGCAGAGAGAACAGGAGAAAAACAAAGTCCCTGTGGGCTGCCCAGGATGACGGCAGAACGAGAGGCACTTGGTGGTGTCCTGCGTTTCCAATCTTACCTGGCTGAAGCTTTGCTGAGAAGGCTTGCCCAGTGGCTTCCCAGGCTATTCAACTGGCCAACGATTTTCTCCCTGTCTGCTGGTTCAGCCGACTGGGCGATTCTGCCACCCTCGGCTTGGATCATCTCAACAGTAGCTTTCCGATCGTCCAGGAGACGTTGCAGCAACTTTGCACAAGGTCAAGAGAAGGAGCATTTCTTCCACTTGCACAACTAATGAACTTATCGTCATAGTAGTAATGTTACACTTTTATTATAGAGAGTCCTTGCTATGTTGGTATTTTATCTCACCCACTTTACTGATTTACATGTTATATATTTTAAAATTCTACTCATTATTGACCGAATAAACATTACACTACTATCCCCATTTTTTTCAGGAATTTCCCTTTTGCCAACTCTCTCCCAGCTGCAGGAAATGTGAATGCTGGTGACTAAACTCCTCCTCCCCCTCCTGCCACTGTAGTTACATTGCTTTAGATCTGCTCACCTTCTGCTCCTGGATTTGAGCCTTCACCACTTTGTATTCAGCAGATGGCGGCTTCTGGTTGGAGATGAGCTCCTCTGTGTCGGTCAACCAGCTGAGCAAAGGCTCCAAGGCGTCCTGGAACTTCCCACAATGCAGCAGGGCTTCCTGCAGTTGGGCCACCCTCTGAGCCACCTGCATTTTGACAAAACATGCCCACCTGTCCCTAGAGTGGCTGCCCTTGGTAGCCAGGGCCTCTTTCAGCCACAAGCAGCTGTGAGGCAGGAGAGGAAGCAAGGCCTCCAATGAAATGGGATTTCCCTGGCTCACGTCTTCCTTGTTGAGTTGCCCCTTTCTCTTTCTTGCTTGGCAAACCCCTCCACAATGCCTCCAATGTACACACTGAAGGCTCTTTTTCTTCACACCCTCCTCCAGGCAGAGTCCAGAACTGCCCCTGGAGGTCTGTCGGAGGGGGGGAGGGGGAATCACATGTGCTGGTCCCCGTTTTCTAGTGTGGCCAGGGGCTACAGGGATGCAGCCAAGCAGAGAGATGAATGGATACTTTTATTATGGTCCCTGACTAGAGTTGCAAACAAGCACATTAAAAATTAAGTAAAAATGAAACAAAACTACAATTGGTGATGGGTTTGTCAGTGGAGCCTCAATGGAGAAATGCAGCCTCAGTTCTCAGCTCTTGCTCTTGATTGATCAGCATTTAAAGCCAGGGGCTCCCGACCCAGAGGGCCTCTTCTAGCGGCAAAAGGGCACCTGAAACATGGAGCTCAGAGCCCAGAGGGAGCCAGACGTTTGGCAGACAAGGACTCTTGTCAGGTACTGCTCTGCACACAGCCCAGTGGACCATCGACACGGCCCCGTTTCCACCAGGGAATTCGGCAGCATTTGGAGGTCAGTCCGGACCTTGGCATCCCCTTCAGTTCACGTTTGGGAGAGTTTGCCAGGAAGGGCCCAGGCAGCGCTTACCTTTTTGTTGAGGGTATTCCATCGGGTGTTGATCTCCTCCATGTCATGCTCCAAGCCCTGGACATCACAGTTCTTCCCCGCACTCTGGACAAGCCCTTGTCCGAGCCCATTGACTTGCTGCAGCTTTAATTGAAGGGGGTCAACTTGCTCCTTCTGGAATTGCTGAGAAGGTGGGAAGAGGGAAAAAGGCCAATGAATCCCATTATAAATACTTGCAAAATCTTTAACTGGTTAAGGACTTGGGATAAGATGCTAATTTTATCCTTAAACAGTCTGTGAGGGTTTTTTTTAAAGACTAAGGGGAGATTCTGTCTCAAGTGAACTTCATAGCTCTAGAAGAGTTTGAATCCAGATCTCCTGAGTCTAAATCCAACATTCTGCCATCAAACCATGCAACCAATAAGCCTCTGTGAGAGCTGCTGACCAACAAGCATGTCCCTTCAGCAAGCGGCAGTCTGCGAACAAACACCAACAGATCCTGCACCAAAGGACCCAAAGGACTAATCAAGGAAATTTTGGAAATTGACACAATAGATTTGATGTTGGAAATTAAAGGTGTTTGTGGGGCAGATTTCGCATATGAAGAAAGGACTCAATGTAGTAAACTCCGAAAGAAGCTCAGTGACATAACATAAACAGGAATCCGGTTCTGTCCGTTTAGGATGGATGCCAAAGTCTCAATGCCAAGAGCACACCTGGAAAGTCCAGGACACGCACTGTCTCTTCTGCACAAGCATTCCCTTCCCCCCCCCCCCAAGCACAAGTCAATTCTCTGTTCTACACTACTTTATTACTCTACGCAATTATTACCCCTCCACCTCTCCAGAGATTCAGAAATACCCACCCACTTTACCATACTTTCACACATCCTGCTTTCCACATTTCTAGGCGTTATAAACATATCACTTGGTCAAAAGCTGAAAGTGGTCATTGCATTATTGAGTCCTTCTCCAAAATTCTTCATGCATGTGAAAAAGCCAAACAATTTGGGAAGAAAAGGAATGGAGAAAGCTAGAAGCTTTCTCCAGCTAGAAGCCACAACCACCTTCTCTTCACAAACACCTGACAGATCACACCCGGGATGACAAAACAGAGCAATGGCTCACTTGTGTGAAGATATGGAACAAAGAATAACAGGGTTGGAAGAGAGTTTGGAGGTCATCTAGTACAACCTCCTGCTCAAGCAGGAATCCATTCCAGACAAGGGGATGTCCGCTTTCTTCTTAAAAGCCTGCAGGGATGGAGTACCACAACTTCTGAAGGGAAGCCATTCCACTGGTTAATTGTTCTCACTGTTAAGACCTTTGATTGCAGGTTGGTTCTCTCCTTGATAAGCTTCCATCCGTTGCTTCTTGTCCTGCCTTCAGGAGAATAAGTTGACACCCCCCACCTCCTGCTCTTTGTGGCAGTCTCTCAAATATTGGAAGGCTGCTATTAATCCTTTTCTTCATTAGACTAGGCATACCTAGTTCCTTCAGCTGTTCATTGTACAATTTAACCTCCACATCACCTATCATCTTTACTGCTCTTCTCATTCTTTCTAGAATCCCAGCAAATTTTTTGTATCATTAGGACCAGAACTAGCCCCAATATCCCAAGTATGGTCTTACAAGTGTAAAGTAAAGCAAAGCTAATCCTTCATATGATGTTGATATTGTTCCTCTGCTGATGAGTTCTAGAACTATATTGGCATTTTGGCAGCTGGCTCAGACTTAAGTGGTCGTCTAATAGGACATCTGTATCTCTCTCATAGTTACTACTGTTGGGCCAGGGATCACCTTTTCTATAGCTGTGCAATTGGTTTTTCCTAGCTCTGTGCAGGACCGTACTTTGCTCAACAGTGAACTACATCTTGTTGGATAGAGCCCCACATTCAAGTCTGTCAAGATCACTTTGAATACGAAGTCTATCTTCTGAAGTGTTGGCCATTCTCTCTGGTTTGGTGTTCTAAGAATTTGATGAGTACCCCTCCCTTGTCTAAATTATTTGTAAAGATGCTGAAGAGCATGAGCAAAGATATAACGTTGGGGTACCCCACTGCAGGCTTCCCTCTAGGGAGAAGTAGTTCCACTGAGGACTATACACTGAGTGTGGCTGGTCAGCCAACTGCAAATCCATCTGTTGTGATGCTGTCTATCCCACATTGTTCTACCTTACCAAGTATGTAAGGGTATTTCAAGTCCAAGTATATAATGTCCACTGATCCACTAATTTAGTCAGTTTCTCAAAGAAAGCAATACAATTTGTCTGGCCTGATTTGTTTCTAACAAGGCTGGCTTCTAGGTTATCACCTTATTCATTTCTAGGCATCCATAAATCTGCTGCTTGATGATCTTTTCCAGGATTTTCTCAGGTACTGATGTCAGGCTGATTAGTCCATAGTTTCCCGAGTTCCTTTTTTTCCCCTTGGCAAAGGGAACTCTTTTCCCAAGAGGTGAGGCGAGGTTAACCAGGGGGAAATGAAACCCTTTCAACTGAGGGTACTGTGAAGATTATCCAATTTCGGCCCCAAAGGCAATGCCCGGGAGGAATCAGCAAGAAATCTGACATAGATTCTACCCCAATATCCTAGCTAGCAGGTGGGAGTTGAACCCCCAGGAGGGTGAAGGCTGTTCCACAAGACGCGGAGTAGCCCCCACCTGGAGAGCCCCCTCAAGGGAGCCAGCCCCACTCCAAAGAAGCCTTTCCAACAGAGGAGGGGGGATGCATTGAGGATCTGAGGCATTGTAGGTCCTATAATCTTTGGCAGAAGCCAGTTTTACAATGGCTGCCCCCAGCACCCCTGGAAACACAGCACCAAGCCCCCACGGGTAACTCACCCACGCAGCTGATTACCCCAGAGGGAGGGGCTGCAGAGGGAAAGGAAGGCGTTGCTGGGACTGAACTGTCACCTGAGTTAGTGTCTCAGCCCCCCCCCCCAGTTCTCATCAAAGGTGTGTGTGTGTGTGTGGGGGACATTTAGACTTGAAAAAATCTGTTCTTATAATCTTAAAGGCGTATTAGCCTCCATCCCTTTGGCTTCCCAGCCTGTTCTTCCTTGAAGGGCTGACAGTACCACAAGGTTTGGAGGAGACCCTGGGAGCTGCCTGAGTGCCCCCCCCCCATCTTTACTTTTCATGATTTTTTTTGTGGCTGAGAAAGAAGTTAAATAATTTCTTCAAACATTTATGCTTCACAGGTGGCATTTTAGTGAGCCAGGCAGCT
>JAPKID020007739.1:0-10152 GCA_026931265.2 Tropidonophis doriae
TTTATGTGGGCGGGACGGGTGGCAGAATGGGTGGAGGGAAGAATTTTAAGTGCCAGGAACTTTTACCAAAACGTGGGTCAAGTCTTGGATCTAGCCAAGATGTAGTCTTGTTCTTATGGTTTATGTAGTAAATTTCTCCATCCTGGGTCATGGCTTGTTCCCATCCTTCAGGGAGCGGGCCTGTAACACAGAAGGAAGCAATTCATAGTAGGCTGTGCTATGCCTGCTGGAAAAAAAAAGTAGCTAAACTTAAAAAAAGAAACAAACCCAGGTTAATTTACATAAAACACAGCACACATGAAACTAATTGTTTCAGCATATCGTGGCTCTCGGGGTTTAAGGGAAAGGAAGAATACTATAGCTGTGTTGCAATAAAACATTTGTTTCAAATATCTAGAGTGGGGTGGGAAATTAAAATGCCCTAAAATTTACCCCATCTTTTGATTATTCTAAATTCTTCCTATTGCAAAAATGAAAAGGAAGGGATAAGTTACAAGTCCAGGCTCTACTGCCTGGCTTCATAATATGAGAAAAAAAAAAGCCCAACTATTTTCATTTTTGTCTTGGCATCTTTTTCAGAATTAGCCGAACATTCATATTCCAGGACATTTCAAAACTCTTATTTTAGGCACATTTCTGTTCCTATTTATCTATGTTAATTTTCTGTATTTTGTATAGTATTCCTTACATTTTACCATTGTTTTATGTGAAAGTGTAAAAACAATGTCCTGCAGGAACTCAATAAAGAGGCTATATATATTGATATAGCCATACTTATGCTAATTTTGGTCTGGCAAATCATTGGATAGTTTCTGAGAAATAATCTTTTCCCCTTTTATATAAAAAGCAAAAGGGGCCCAATGGTCTTCAGATTCTTTGAACTACAATTTCCGAAATCTCAGACCATTTTCTGATCTTTAACCATGAAGTTACGGTAGACAATTGGAGGGTAACAGTCCTTGTTCTAAAGAATGGGAAGAGCAATCATGTAGTTTTCACAGGTTTGGTAAGACTACAGATAAATTAGAGGATAAAAGAACTATATAAACCATGAATCAGGGAGAAACTTGTTTATTAGCTGGGAACAGCAATGTCCTCCTTTAATGAGCACTGCTAATGTTCCATATTGAAATTTCACAGTAGAACACGCTCCACTTAGCTTCAATAGAAAACACATTAATTATGAAAATCTATGGAAATTATGTAGAAAATGAAAGTGATTAGCTAACAAACTTTCAATGTTATTTCAAGAAAAAAAGAGAGAGAACGAACTCTTTTTAAGTTGGGAAGGTCAACCAAGAGAGAATAAAAGGAAGATATGAAGAGTGTAAAAAAAATAGGAAAGTTTAGTTGCAATATTGACTTTTTGAAAAATGCAAAACACTGAGAATAAAGTTATGCTGCCAAAATCTTTGCTCGTTTCATTTTTGTTTAATAAAATCTTGAACATCTTGTATATTTTTAAATTATTTTTGATAAGACAGAGTTCTGCTAACTTTATTTAACTCTTACCAAACACTATAGTTTGAGAATAAACAAAATTGCGAATCCACTATAATTTCATCCAAAACAACTGTGGCAAGTATTCTTAACTCTTACTTCCTACACCATCCTCAAACTTTTTCAACTGGTAAATATTGGGACTATAGCGCAGCGCCTTGCTTCCTCATTGTAGAAAGTCTTGCTTATTATTTTTATCGCTAGTCTACAGTGTTAAAAGTCTATATCTGTCCCTGCATCTATCTAGGCCAGAATTTCAGCTTATATGCTGCTTTAATAAGCCATCGTTTGAAGAAATTCAATACATCAGCTCCTATGTGCTTGCAAAAACCAAAATAATTCCCTTTTATCCACCTGGTTAATATGCCTTATGTAACAGAGATATCTGTAGGATAGCAAGGTTATAGGTATTGGAATTATAAATAAGAGAATGTTTAACATATTCGAAGAATATTTTCATACTCAAATAACATACATAAAAGGTGTGCTTGCTGTATTTTATATTATCTTGCAAATTCTTTTAGTCTTTTGAAATGCTGAAAATTTTGCAGTGAATTAGTAGATCACTCTACCATTAAAATTCCTACTTCTATCTGTACAGAACTTACGTTATTTAATGTTAACAATCCAATCAAATTTCTGAGGACTATCTTTTCCTGATATTGGCCTCTGCTATTACTAGCAGAAACTTGGAAATGAAGTGCAAATTTTCTGAGAGAAATCTATCTTCATTTTAGATGAAGTCTTTAAAGCACTTTCTAGTTCTTCATTGCCAACAAATCTAAATGTTTTATGTTGCCAATTCTTGCAACTATCATTGTTGCAAATAAAAGAGGCATATTGTTAAGAGGTACAGTATTTATGTTAAGGGAGGTTCTCGTTGTACCTTTGGATTTTGCATGTGTGTGTGTACAGATAGACCTCGACTTACAAACCACAAATAAGCCCAAAGGTTTTGTTGCAAAGCAAGAAAATTGTTAAGCAAATTTTGCCCCATTTTTACAATCTGGATTACTAGAGCTTAGTGAATCTTATTAAATTAGTTATATGGTTGTTAAGTGAACCTGGTTTCCCCATTGACTTTGCTTGTCAGGAGGTCACAAGAGGTTATCACTGACCTTAGCACCCTGCAACCATCAAAAAATAAATACCAATTGCCAAGCATTCAACTTTTGATCATGTGAGTATGGGGATGCTGAAATGGTTGTGTAGAAAACAGTCATGTCACTTTTTTTTCAGTGCTATTATACCTTTGGTCACTAAATGAATGGTCGTAAGTCAAGGACTACTTGTAATATATATGCAATGTTATGTATATGTAGATGTGTGTGTGTGTATATACACACCCACACATAAACATATATACATACACCTGCATGTACACACACACAAAACAAACATATTGTATGTGATGTATTCTACAGGTTAGCATTACATTTCTTTATGAACTGTGAGACATCATGAGCCTTACTAAAATGAAGCACTTTTTGAAGCAGGTAATTCCAAGGTAGACTTCTAACACAGAGTTCCTTAGATCTAGACCACACCTGAATGCTTCATTTATTTGATGCTCTCCTGCCTTCAGCATTCTCTTGTTTAAAGTAATAGTTAACAGTTTTAGTATGCAAAAGCTAAGTTAATACTAACTTGGGAGTTTGTCTCCCGCATGAGACTATTTTAAGTTTTTCAGATAATCCTTTTCTGTGTATTTTGTATTTATATATAAATGACATGGGAAATACAAGTCTCTTTTCTTTTAGATTAGAACATGTATAAACACTGAGTGGGCAAAGATTCTTCACTAAGAAACATTTTTTCCAACTAAAATCTCTCATAATGAGGGTTTAAGAAGATAAGCTTCTTTTAGACAAGTTACCCTACACCCACCTTCAGAAAAGTCTATGTACTAGCATCAGTAATAGTTTGATGTAACAGTATATAATATAACAATCTATTGCTATACGTAAAGCTTTATATCCATCTTCTAATATTTTGACTTCATTTAATTGTGCCCTCAGTAAAAAGTACTGAGTAACCTAACTGTTAAATAATGTTGCATGTCAATTCTTTCCACTATTACAATCCATTACTATCTACATAGTCATTGTGGCAGTATTAAACAGACGGAAATGGGACTATTTTGTTATACTGTGTATAGTGAATGTATTGTACTGTGTCTGTGAAAATGTGCTTTAAATTATATTTTCTTATATTTTGCTGGGGACAAGGTTCATTAAGTTTGGAAGTCACACAAAGTTTGTTTTAGAACTGAGCACCATAAAATGTATTGAAATTTCTTTCCATAAAAGCTGCTTACAAATGTTAATCAAATCACATTTAATAAATTGCCTCTGATCCAAAATAAAATTGAATGTTGTTTCATTTTCTTTGATTGCTTTGCACTGTAAAGATACTATACATTACCAAGAACACAATAAAATGTTCTCAATTTACTTAACAAAACTCAGAAAATGGTTAAAGAAGGAAATAAATAGAATATAGCATAAAGGAATTTTTACAATAATAAATATATTATGGAAATTTTATTCCATAGTACATTTTATAATTTAAAAATATAACAGGATTCCATTGCATTGAGATCTACTACATCTCTCACCAATAGAATATATTATTCTCAACTGAAGATATTTTTTAAGGAAAACCTGGAAAAATAAGTTTCGGAGAAATATTTTAATAGATTATATATTCACTGTTCATGATTACTATATAGCAGTGTATTTTAAACCTTTAAAAGGCAATAGATTTCCTTCCCACTAAAACCAGAGTCATCTACCTTTTCCTCTCTCTCTTTCTCTCTGTCCTCTTTTTTTTCTTCCTGTCAATCTTGTTTCCAAATGACTTTGGCCAGTTTACAGCATTAAAATCATAAAAGATAAATATTTCTAATAATAAAAACCAAAATTGCAATGAAAAATAGAACTACAGTTAAAAGGATGTGAGGAGAGGTGGGATTGCTCTTAATTCCTTAACAATCACTAGTCTGGCAGGTCTTCAGGCCTTTACAGAAGGTTCAAAGAATGGGAGCCAATCTCACCTGAGATGTTCCAAACAGAAGCCACAGCAAAGAATGTGATTCTCCTGGACACTACCAGCCATAATTACTTGAATGACAGCACCTGCAGCATGCTTTCTCTACCAATACAGGTGGGAGGACCAAACCCAGTGGGGTGAGATGGTTGCTCAAATAACCAGAACCTTTGAAATTGAATTGCACTTGGAAACAAATTAGCAGCCAATGCAGTTCATGGAGCAAAAGTATAACATGGACTGTCTCAGTTGCCCCAAAACTGGCTACATTTCCACACTCTACAACAGTTGAAGCTTCTGAATGCTCTTCAAAGGATGTGGGGTGATGTTCTGTGGACTATTGAGTGGAAAAATTATGATGTTTCATCACTTTTATCACCACGAGAAATGATTTAACAATGGCTGAGTTGTGTGTGATCAGTCATTCTTCATTTTCCTCCAGTGATGCTGTAGGAGTCTCTTAATCCTTTTCAGTACCCACATCTCCTCCATAAACCACAGGGAGAGTTAGAACAATGATTCAAGAGAGGCCACAAAAATGATCCTGTCCAGAGTCCTGGCTGCCCTTTGATTCCAGGAGGTTACAAAGGCTTTGGCAGGCCATGAAACAAAACTTTCAGGATGTATTCCAGTTCCCTCTGAAACCCAACCAGTTTCATCAGTCACTGAGGATGGCCAGGCCTCCTTGCAGAGAGGGTGGCTTAAGACAATGTCATGGACACCAGGATGTGATCTGACCATGACAGGGTTGATGATGTTAGATTGTTCAACCAGATCATGTTGCCACTGTTCCGACAAGAAAACCTTATCTGGTGAATGATCACTGTCTCAAGTCAGGTCCAAGATTAGTTAGGGTAGGCTTAAGGCTGCCATGGAGGCCATGAACTCCTGGACCACTTCTGAGATCACACTCAGGGATGGCAAGTTGAAGTCCCGTCCCGCCAAACTGTAAGTTTGGGGAACATTGCTGCCAGTCCGGAGATGACTTCTAGCAGCACAGGCAGAGAAGGTGAGGCAGTAGCAACATTCCCAATTGATCCCAGCTTCAGAAAGGCATCATAACCAGAGACTTTGCAAGCAAGGGCTGTGAAGGCTGTGCAAACACTCCCCCTACTCAGCTGATGCCAAATCTTAAAATCTGGCTGAGTTTACCTCCAATAATAACTAATTGGAGCAAAAGCAATCAACAAATATGAATATTCTTACTATTATCTATACTTAATTCCCTAAATAGGACATAGCAAAAAGATGCTAGCCCATAAATTATAACTGTTATGGAAGATAATTCAAAACAAAAGATCTCTCAGATAAACAATTTGCAGGGTAGAAATGTATCAGTAAGAATAACCCAAAATCTATGACATTGGCTTGGTAAAAAAAATTGACTATGAAAGGATGTCCAAATATGATTAAGTGAAAGATAATTTTATTCTAT
This sequence comes from Tropidonophis doriae, assembly GCA_026931265.2. Lineage (NCBI taxonomy): Eukaryota > Metazoa > Chordata > Lepidosauria > Squamata > Natricidae > Tropidonophis > Tropidonophis doriae. The sequence goes on from JAPKID020007739.1 coordinate 5,984, forward strand.
TAAAGAGTGATTGTGGCAACTTTTTCATCTGCAATAGTTTACAAAACATTTCCTAGAAGACTCAAGCAAGATTTGATACATGTTTGAAAAATATAAGGAGATTAAATTAAATCACACATGGTTTACTTTTTCCTTTAATTTGCTATCATAAAACATGAAAAGTTAATGTTTTTATCCAAAAAGATCAAATTATTTAAGATTCCTGCAACTCTTAAAAATATAGTGGTTTAGATATTTACAAATATTCAACAAATTTAAGGGGGAAATGTGCTAAGCATAAAATACTAAAAATATTGATTGTATGAACACAGCTTTGAATGTCTATTGAACTATTTAAAACAATTTACTAAGTAACAAAAAGGTCGTAATTTTATTACACATTATGCAGCTCTAAATGCAGTAATTTTTATAGTTTTAGTAGTATACTGGACGTTTTAAAATTGGGATAAAAATGATAAAGGTAAATACTATTGTAGGGCTTTTCTGCAAAACATTTAATCACAACACAACTATGTATATGCAACAGATGAAAAATCCACGTTGCAGAAAGATATACATAAAATTATTTAAAAACATCATTCTATTAATAAATGAACTTTAATATGTTAGAACAAGCAAGAGGAAAACTGTCATCCCACCACAAATTGAATTCTAGAGACAAGTCTGAAAATTTTCTATGTTTATGAATTGTTAGCCAAGGAATAAATATTGACAGATACAACATATTTGGTTATATGCTAGATTGAGGAATAGGCCAAAAATTTATTCTAATCAACTGCAATGCTGGTCACTAATTTTCTAAGCTTACATCATTCATAAAGCATTCTCTTGTTTGAGATACCTTAAGCAACTGTCACCTGTTATAATGCATAATGATACCCCAACCTAATCAAAATTTAAAACATGATCAAAGTGTGTTTGGACATGGTTTTCAAAGGTTTGCTGGTCATAATCAGGAGGAAACTGTTCACGGCACATTGGACACACCTTCCAGTGACTTTCAACATGTTCTTCAAACTTGCTTTGATCGTAGTTAGGAGGAAACATCACTTCACAGAGTGGACATTTCTTGATGTGCACAAAACTTGGAATAAAAAGAGAAAGAATTGAAGATAACAGTGAAATTGAGACCAGTATTTAATCTCCAATGGTATTATCTTTGATATTATCTACGTGAATGGACATAACCAGCAATAGCAAAAGTTTTAAGAGTGATATACTACTCCATAGTGCTTTACAGCAATCTCCAAGTAGCTTACAAATATCAGCATATTGTCCTCAGCAATCTGGGTCCTCATTTTATTTACCTCAGAAATATGAAAGGCTGAGTAACCTTGAGCCGATCAGGACTGAATTCCTGCTGTGGGCAGAATCAGCCAGCAATACTGCATGTTAACGCTGCACCACCAATGACATGGAAGCACTAGTGCTTTCATGCCATTGGACATAAAGGGGTTTTCCATTGAATTGAAGTACCTGTTCCTAATATTTATCCACTGTGTAGCATAATCTTCCCTAAACTCAGGATCCACCAAGATGGACTTCAACTTCCATATTTCCTCAAAGAAGGATGAACATTACTAAGAATCTGGGAAATCATAGTTGGAAAAGTACCCAAGATGGGGAAAGCTTATCATGCACCAATATCCTTTAAGTATTCTTCTACACTAGATATCCTAGTCAACAGTCATAAGGTATAAATATTGTAATCTAAAAGCTTTTCAGGTTACCATGTCTCCACCTTGATCTAATTATACTATTCCTTTACCTACCATGGAGAAAGTCTAGGAAGTCTAATTAAAGATTAATTCATTAATTATTTTAACTGATGAGAATTCTCTATCAAAATAGAAAGCTGCAAACTTGTACTCAGTGCATTCAACATCTTTAAAGTATATAGTTTTCAATCACTGATTAAAATGAAGCTTTTGTATAAGGTATACTTCAAATTCTTGAAAACACTGGCATTATTCGGGCCACTTACATTTATGAGCACAATAAAGAATGAGGAAATAAAGTGACAGATGAAGCATGAAATGAAAACAATAAAAAGATACTAAAGTGAAATTTATTTTGTATAAAAAATTATAAAACAGTTAAGAATAGGGAGACGTAGAAACAGCAACATATATTCAAAGGAAGGAAGTGATGGCTCAGCAGTTAAAGATGCTGAGCTTGTCAACTGGAAACCCAGTCCAGTCTAGGTTCAAGATCCAAGCACTGCTCAATTTGGGCTGAAGGGGAAGGCTACAGTTCCTACCCACCTAATAGTTTGAAAACTTGCAAATGTGAATAGATAAATAGGTACCACTTTTGTGGGAAGCTAAAAGTGTCCCAGCATATAGTCATGTTACATTACCATGGAAAATGTCTTCAAACAAATGTCTCTCAACTCAGAAAGAGAGATGAGCACTGCCCCTAGAGCTGTAAACGACTGGACAAGGGAAACTTTTATTTTTATATTCAAAGGACTCGGTATTTTTATCACAATTCCAATTTTGGAAATGACTGTAAAATCATGTATTTTTCCAACTGTAAAATTTGAAATTCAACTCTTAAGAGTTCAAGATCTGGGACCTACTGCAGTGAAATGTCATTCATTTTTGTCCCAATCCACACAATTACATAAAGTATAACAGTGGAAGCTGGCAAGAAATCTCTGGTATTAATTTGAAAGCACAAGTTTGGAATTAGTACCTTACCTGGAATCAAAGCAAAAGCCTGTCCCACGTTCACGAACATGCAGATCTGATGGATCTGGAGCTGAAGGTGCACTTGCTTCATCAACCTACAAAGGAAGTGTTTGATTTTACCGAATGTATTTTTATGACAGAATTGTTGTCATTTTTATTATTATTTTGACTACTTAAATTCACAACTAAATAATGCATGGGATATTTGTGTGAAATGGCATTTATCTTACATTGTTTAGGCTGTCATTTTCTTTGTTGAAGCAAAGAGCAACAAAATGCTGCCTTGAAGTTTTTCCTTGTCTCATCCCTGTTGCTTGCAAATGCAGAAGAACAAAAGTCTCTTAAAGGACCTGCTGTGGATGTAAGCTGTACATTTTCTTGCAATACCATTAAAACTTGGCAAGTGCTGCTGAGGAAGCTATGATGGGAACCCCTTGCAAATGTACCCCTTCTCTTTTAGAAATGAAGAGAATATCCTGCATTGCAAAACACTACCTTCAATAGAAAGACTAATACTTTGAATAGCAATTTTAACACAAATGCCTTGGGACTAAATTCCTGCATTAGCCCCGCAAAATAAAAAGCTGTTTTTCATGATACAAAGTAAGCCTCTATTTTATGAACATCTATATTAAACAAGGAATATGCTAGAGCAGTGATGGCTAACCTTTTTGCCAAAAGCGGGGGGAGCACAGGGGGCTGATGCGTGGGCGTGCCACACCTATAATGCTAAGTGCGCAACCCCCTGCTTTTGGTGCACTTTTTTCACCCTCCCCAGGTTCCAGAGGCTTTCTAGCAGCCTGGGGATGGTGAAAACAGCCTCCCTCCCCCACCTCCAGAGGCATCAGAACCTTCCCTAAAGCCTTCAGAGGACGAAAAATGGCCTCAAAAGAAGGCCTAAATCAGCTGGCCAGTGCACATGCACACATGCACACTGGAGCTTACAGGGCAATGCCTCGCGTGCCCTAACAAATGGTTCTGCGTGCCACTTGAGGCACCTGTGCCGTAGGTTCACCATCACTGTGCTAGAGCAACATAAATAAATACAAAAAATATGGACAAGTTACTGATTTATAAAGTTTCTTTACAAATTTGCGAGTGTCACTAATGTAAAAGGATGCAATTTGCAATGATACAATTTACCACCCTGTAGTGACTATTTAATTTTAATCATTTTAATAATTTCCTTCTTCATTTTTTTTTTGCTGGTAATCATGCATTAAATACACATAAGCAGCCAGAAGTAGAGTTGATTAGCATGGTTAGTTCAACAGTGACTATTGGGGATTAGTTTATTCCAAATAATTTCATGAATATAAATGTATCTAGAAACATTAAATGGGTACACATATCAAAGCCACATTCCAATTGTCAGCGATTACTGATACTTCCCCCAGATATTCGCACCATTACTGACCTTTGCCTGTTCCGCCAAAGACTTAAGTCGCATTTTTTCATCCAGGCTGGCCTGGCCTG
>JAPKID020007741.1:0-10151 GCA_026931265.2 Tropidonophis doriae
GCATTTCACTGTCCTAGTCCTGTGACACAAAAACATTTGTAGAAGTTAGGCCAATTGATTGGGGAGGGGGGGGTTGTATCTGTTTAACATCTTTACAAGTCACATATCTTCTTCATGTTTTATGTGAGTATGAATATTCTGTTGGTATTGGAACAGTCTTCCAAAGCTAAGCTTGTGAATATAGAAGAATATAGACCCGAATAGACTGGATCAACACCATTTTGTTTCTTTTGGACTGCCCTTACTGTCGCACCTTTAAGGAATTTATTCTTCTTTATAAAATTACTTGAAATAACCAGCTTGTATTTGTCTTCCTTTCTTCTCCCACTTATTATTTGCTGAGATTTTTAAAGATTCCCCCCCCCTGAAATTCTTGCCTTATTATATGCATTTTACTAAATGTCTAAAAAGTTGATAGTTGATGGAAACTCTTCTCTTACAGAAGCTTACAACTCTTGACTTTTTATGGTGATCTCATTGCCTTTTCTGGTAGGAAGCCTTCAGATATGTCTGAAGGACTTGTTTGAAAGAATATTTATCTTTATCTTATTGCTAGGGCTTTACAGATTTTGATTCCAGTCACAGATATGAGTGCCATAAAGGAGAGTGGAATCAGCCCACTTCACTCGGCGGCAGCAGGAGGACATTCTCAGTGTCTTGAATTTTTACTCAAATCTGGGTTTGAGGCTAATTTTATGTTGCATCGAAGAATTCAGAAAAACTATGATGATGAGAGAAGGTCGGCCCTGTATTTTGCAGTCTCTAATGGGGATATTGAGTCCGCTCATTTGCTCCTGGATGCCGGAGCCCTACCAAATCAAGACCCTGTTAATTGCCTCCAAGTGGCCTTGAGAATGGGCAACTATGAACTCATCAGTCTCCTGCTTCGCCATGGAGCCAACGTGAATTACTTTTGTAGAGTCAATACAACCCATTTTCCATCCGCCCTGCAGTACACACTGAAAGATGAAGTCCTGTTAAGGATGTTGCTGAATTATGGATACAATGTTTCCCGCTGTTTTGATTGTCCTCATGGAGACAGCAAGCATTCCAAGTACTTATTTGAAGGGTGGACCTCAACTGTTATCAAAGACACAATGGTAAGTACTTCCTGGGGGAGATTAATCCTTCCTTTATATGCTGATTGGTACTTATAAATTGCTCAGTGTTTAAGGGACGGTGGGATTTGTTTGGTTTTCAAAATGGAAAAGGATCATAATCTTTAAACATGCATCAAGCAGAGACATTCTATAGAATAAATGGCAAGTGTTCAATTTTTTCAGAGGTGTCTGTTTGGTATTTTTGTGAAATTGCATTAGATGTATGGTTATTTTGCTTCATTTTGCTGCTGATTTAGCCTGGGATGCATCGGGCACTTTATAATATAAGGCATTCAGGGCTGTGTGCTCATGTTCTTATTTCTTTTTTTCTTAGTTCTGTGAAGTGATTACATTGTCATGGTTAAAGCACCTGTCTGGGAAGGTAGTGAGAGTGATGCTAGACTATGTAGATCATATTAGAATATGCTCTAAACTTCAAGATACTCTTCGAGAACAAAAACTGTGGCCAGAAATCAATGCAATTTTGTGTAAGTGTCAAAGTTATCAGCAGATATTATAAAATGTAAAGATAATTGACACAATACACTCTAATTTCAAATTGATGGATCCATTTGTTATCGTCAATCACATATATATTTTTTCCATGACAATATGTTCCTGACATGATCTTTCAGGTCTTCCAACATTGCACTCCCTGCCAGTATAACTGAGTGTATCTACCTTGCATAATTTTCAAATTAGTAGCTGTATTATTTTGAAAACTATTTTTACTACTCTATGGTTAGAATAAACCAAAAGGTTCCAATTTGATAAATGTAATTAAAAAGAATGGTTTAAGAAATACTTTCAACATTGTATTGTTGGAAGAAATATTCTTTGGGTTTCAATTCCAAGTGGGGAAAAAGATACTAGAAACATGGCAACTGCTTGGAAAGATGGCTTAATGGTGGACAGGATCACATGGCTTGAGTTCCTGAGCAGAAAAGGGGGATCACGTTTCAAGAGGTTGGGTGAAGAAGAAAATAGGGCTGCGATGCTGAAAGTCCCTGGGTTTTATGCCCTCTCTGGTCTTAGATATTGAGCTTGTATTCCTGATTGGTTGTCAGACTCCCATGGGGCCATGTAAGGGCAACTCTATAGGCTGTGTTTTGAGTCCAAGTTTGGTTGACTTGCTGGCTGATATAATTTTCCCAGGTGCCTTGTGGTGAGTTTCTGTAGAAAGCTAATCCTACCTGTTATCTAGCAAACGACTAGCCCAGATCTTCAATGGAGGCTTGACAAAGGTGGAGGCTATTAAGAGTGAGTCTTTTCCTGCCTACAAACATGTTTCTTCATTTCTTATCCAGGCAAATATAATATTCTGCCTTTTCAATATTTCCCAGGAAATTTCATTTTTCTAGAAGGGTGGGTTTTAAGTTCCTACAATATTTTGACAGTCAGAATTTCCCCATTACTAAATATGACTTTATTTTTTTTACCTCATTGAAGGAGACCTCACAATAATCTACTGATATACAACATAAACTATCTTTACATAGAGCAATCCCTTTAATTACTGCTTATTAGTGATTAGTAAGTAGTACTTTCTTCTTTGCCTCCTCAGCACTGAAAGCGCTATGGCAGTGGTTCTCAACTTTCCCTATGCTGCAACCCTTTAATACAGTTCCTCATGTTGTGATGACCTCCAACCATAAAATTGATGTCTCGGTTCCTAAGACCATCAAAAATATGTTTTCCAATGGTCTTAGGCGACCCCTATGAAAGTGTCCTTCGACCCCCGAAGGGGTCCCAACCCACAGGTTGAGAACAACTGCGCTAAGGCATAGAATAAAGTAGTATCTTATAAAATATCTTCTAGATCTATTTTCCTCATATAATTTTATCATTGAACTTACCAGTTAAAACAATTTAAAACTTGTCACATTGAATAAAGACCACATTGGGCACAAATACTATCCTATGATGGATGAAGATCCCATATTAAATGTATTATAACATACCAATCAGACTTGTATCCAATTTCTGGATGTAGGTACTTGTGGCAGGAGTTAACTCATGCTTTATTCCAAGGGCCTTCCTTAAATCTTCAACACTGTACCAGTGTCAAAACTCAACTCTTCCGGGCTCACAACAATCAATCAAATAAATTATAATAAAATCAATAAAAGATAAACATCAAAGCTTAGAAGTGCAATGAAGGAGCCTCATTCTCCCTTGCCAAAAGCCTATGTGAAGGCCAGACCTTCACAGCTCTGCTAAACAACAGTAGAGTTTGGGAGGGAAGGGAGCGTCAGAGTCCAGGTCAGAGCACAACTGAGCAGCTTCATCCATCAGATTGTCTCAATAATCCTCAGTGAACCAAGAGATATTGAGGGCCTCTCCCTACCCAATAGGGACCAGGTTAATAATCTGAACAGGAAGATAATGTGATTATTCCCTTCCCATGGTTCCTGTCTCTTTTACCTCTTAATCCAGTTCTTTCTTACGAGTAAGAAACAGATGTAAGAGTGGATAATTCATATTACAAAACCTATTATTTTATTTTCAGCAAACACACGTCCTTTGCAACATCTTTGCCGTCTGAGAATCCGAAAATGCTTAGGACGTTTACGTCTGCGCTGTCCTGTCTTCCTGACATTTCTGCCATTACCAAACCGTTTGAAAGAATATATCCTCTATAAGGAGTATGACCTCTACGGACAAGGACATCTAAAAGGAATCTACTAAGTCAAATGCATAAAAGTGCAGTTGGAAGATATCCTATATATAAATGAACAAAATATATTAAAGCATGTTTAAAATAAGAATTGTAGCTGGTACGAGTATGTCTGCTTGCTTTATACTACAGTACAAAAAAGTACTTTGATGAACAGTTAATGCAACAAAACACTATCAAACCTCAATGCAGTTTTGCAGATCTGATTTATCACATTATTTGCATATATGAACTAACCATGTTAATTTGAAATATCTAACACTGCACAGATGTAGCTTATGTAACACTCAAATGATGTACTCTGAGAGTTGATGTCCGCAAACTTTGTGATGCCCTATCTTCTGATTTCAATGGACACCTCAATTGGTCTGGGAAAAAGGGATTCCCTACAATATAGATGCTATCAGTGGAGAGGGTTCTCCTCGCAACCTTTCATATGCTCACAAGATCCACTGCAATTATTTTTCCAACTTAGCTGTAAATATTGCAAGTAGTTTCTTAAAGAATAGCAAGAGTTAAATACTACAGCATGCCCTTTGCTCATAGGTACCCACATTGGACTGAAATAACTGCATACTGTTTTAACACATAACATTTTCAAGAAGTACAAGCAGGGTATAACTACACTGCCTAATCTTGACTTTTTCTTTACAAATACTGTTGAATATTCCCTTTAGAAGGAAAACAATTTGCATGAGTAAGAGATGTTAATTAGCACAAAAAAAGTAGGTCATGTATACACTTATGGAAGGTCTTTTGGTTTGGTACTTGTATTTTTAAGCAAGACTTGTATATGTCTTAAAAATTATATTTATGGTAATTTTTAAAATCTGGCTTTCGAAGTGAAGTGTAGTCTTAGATTTTGTATGTGAGATCCCTTAACAGACTAGGTTTCGATCCACATCCTTAAGATACAATTTAAAATCCTATAATATGCCTTTTTTATTCCAAGTTTATTTATTGCAACTTCAAAAACATTCTTTTACAACCCAAAAGGTTTTCTTTGAAAAGCAGTATTGTAAATGAAGTATGTATTTCCAAAATAACTGAGATCTTGCCGTGTACCTTTTACATTACAAGTGCAATGAAAATTGTATATCCTTGTCTTGGGTATTGCCTACACCTACCTATTGTATATATATTTAATTTATTTGAAATAGAAAACACAAAATATTTGAAATATTGTATTATGTATTATGTCACAAGTATCACTTCATCTTGCCTAAGAAACTGCAATCACTAGTTAAATATACAATATTTACAGATCTAATTTTCACAGAACATAAAATTCTTCTTCTATATTCTAATCAAATAAAAATAGGACACCAACTGTTAGTTTTGCTTTATTAAGTACAATAAATGATCTCTTATTATATGGATATTCTTCCATTACTGATAGATTTAAAATGCATTTCACAGATATTTTGAAATATGTTTCCAATATATGATGTGCTTTGAAGAACAAATGCTAAATATTTACATAAATATTGTAGAAAAGCATCCTCTAAAATTGACTGGATTTCACTGAAATCTTTCCCAAATTGTTTTATTAAGTATCAAGATTTTACTTTGCAACTGACAATATCGAGCAGACAATCACTAAATATTAATACAAATATTAAGAGAAATTAAGAGTTTTAATTAACTTTCAATTTAAAAACCAGTCACTGAAATAAGACTAAATCCTTACTTTCTGATTAATTCACTGTATTATAAAAACCACCCAAATTTCTTATTGAAACCTCTTGATTTGTTTACAGATATCATTATGGAACATTATTTTCTCAGTTACATGATGGATGATTAGTCCTACACCATATCATGACCTCTGACAGCCTGACAATCCATGAATGAATTAGAAAAACATTATGCTACAGGGGAGGAAAATGTTTTGTTCAAGCAGAAATATGCTTAGTTAGCCCATGTATTTGTCGAAAGAGAAGTAATTTCAGTGATTCGTTTCATTAAAACAAAAGAAAAATAAACAGGGTAATAATTTTGTTGAGATATCACAAATAGCAATCCTGGTTTTTTTTTAATCAATCCTATAAAATTAGTTGAATGTCTCTGTCTTACAATACATGCAAAATATGTTTCTATAGTTCATCAGAGATTAATTATATTATTCAAAGAAATATAGCAATTTTGACTTGAATGTTGTCCTTAGAAATATGGTTCAGTACAGAAGGCAACTTAGAAAATACACTTGTCCAGCAACAGAACACAACTGCCAAGTTCATTTGTGCCTTTTGTATGCAAAAGCAAATTTCACTCAGTTCAGTGGAGTTTACTTTCAGAAGAATGAGAACAAAACTGCTGACTCCAAGGCATATCTGCTGGCTCCAAGCAATAAACCAATCAGACAGCCAAATCATACTTTTTTTCCTACCCAGAGAACATTCCCGCTAGAAAATCTAATATGGGAATTAGAGCTACTGAATACAATCCATACAAGTTGGATTTTGTAACTGCAAATGGGTACATTTGAACTCCAGAGCAGAAGCCTGTGAACTGTTTTATAATAAAGATCATTTGGTATTCACATTATAATACATCTTTACAGAGAATATACATACTATCAGTTTAAACTGAACTAGTGATTTACTTTAATTTTATGATTTCATACTATTATGTGGCTTAACATAGCTGTAAATTTTGGATTAACAATTGCAACAGACATTGCCAAGTTTGAGTGAGGTTGCATGAAATAGAATTGAACGTATGATTTCGATATCTGCAATTTTATACTCAAGTTGAAACATAAGGAAAGCTTTCAAAAACTGGCAGGAGACTTCTCACTGAGCAATCACAGCTCCTCTTTTATTTCTTGGGTCTCCAAGCATCTTCTACTCCCTACTTGAGCAAAGAACAAATATCCCTACTTGATCTCAAAAGATTTTCCAGTCCAGGTTAATTGGCCATCAACAGTTTTTTCTCCAAAGTCTGGTATCTGCCTCCAATTTCCATACAATTTCTTCTTGCATATTTCAATATAAAAGAGGATAAACTTACAGTGGTATACTCGTACTGGAATGAAAAATCATTCCATGCTACATTTTTCATGAATCAATAAGCTGATATAGAATTACAAGTACCTGCCTGATTTTTCTCAGATTTAGCAAATATGTGCAATTTGTATTTATATCTATCACGTGTGGATTTAGGTAAATATGACAACAGGTGCTAGAAAAATTGTCTGACATTTTTTCCATGCAACTGTTTCTATCACCAACATAATCTCAAACTTTTGCTAATGAGAAGACACTTACAAAACTTGATTCCAATAATCATGGCAATTCTGTTAGAAGTGTATGCACTTTATTCTCATCTAGACATTTAAAAATCAATTTGTATAATGTTACAAATATACATGGTGCATTGACACTCCAAAGTACTTTCCAGTGTTTGGTTGAATGTCTCTGCCACCCTCCATAAAAGTGCTTTATGGATACAGAGGAGAAGCCAAGATCACTACCAGCCAGTACAATTTCAAGTAAAAATGATATTCTCATATTTCATCTTAAAACAATATTGGAGTGACACTGATTTCCTTGAACTCATACACTCTAGACGCAAGCACATGCCTATCAAAATAATTAATTAAAAGTTATCAAGCTGCTTCCATTATTGACCCAGCCATTTTTAGGAATCCAAATTGGCTTTTTGTTCAGAGGCTTAGGATCCTTTGAAGACTAATATGACTCAATTGTTATGAGATCAAATGTTAGTATTTAAAAGTAGAACAAGACTCTTTTAATTTCACTGCAGGAGACTAAAACAATTAACCTCTCTGAAAAGAAACGGAAGATAAAGATTTACTATCTACTTCTTAAGTTACACAAATTACTTTCTAAGTCACCAGAACAGCTAAATAATTGAAAGAGAATAAGTTCTCTAATATCCAAATCTGCTACAGCCACGAACATTTCACTACGTTTCTTTATGGCATGAGAACAAAAATCCTTATTTACACTGAGTCATTTAAGAAAGGTCAACCTTAATGAGTGAGAATACAGAGTTGGATCATGTAAAATAAATTTACACGGTTTGTTTTGTAAATTTACATTTCAATTTATCATTTCAGACAAGGTTCAAAGGCTTGTCCTGAAGGTGCTTCATGCATCAGATTCTTGCTTCTTTTTTCCATCTTCACCCAAATCACTGTCTTCTGATGGGCTACTGCTAAGAACTACAAACTGTCCTTCGCCAACACTCTGGTTGGATCGACTAGAAGCAGCAATTAATCGACTTTGCTCTTCTAAATCCTGGGAAAAAATACATTTACTGATTTATGTATAAAACTATGTGAATATTGCACTAAATAGTAAATAATAAAGGTATCATTATTGGCAACTATTTACTGTAGCCAGTAAGTCACACATTACAACTAGTCCTTGTTTAGTGACCACAATTGGCTAGGAAAGGATTGCAAGAGAATAAGTAGACACAAATTGGAAATACAAATTTACAGCAATGTGCTTGTGCTGGCAGCTATGAGAGTATTATGCAAACAGCCCAATGTACTCATTGTAATCCTGCTTATTCTCTTGTAATCCTTTCTTCTCTAACCTGTCCACTTTGCAAGCAGAGGAAAAAAAGAAAAACAACATGTCAGGCACAGGACAATGTATACTATAATAGTGATCATGTGACTGAGGGACAGCACTGACGTTAACTTTGAACAAGACATGGTAAGCAATGACTACCTGCATTAAAAATGAATTACCAAGATTCATCCACCTGAACATAAAATGTATATATACTTTAATCATTCGGCAATGTTCAAGAATAAACTCTTGTGAAAAATATGATTCATGCTAAGTGATACTTCTGGTGCAGTATTCAGTTTCCAACTTGTGAGTCACAAGTCTCCTGGCCACCCAAAGTAGGCCACTGCTTGTCAGGTTCTAGCAACTAGTAATGTTGTAATATCTCCAATGTTATCCATGTAAAAATATCTGCTTTAATCTAAAACCAATCAATATCAGTATTGTGAGGAAAAGTAATTTCTCATGTTTATTAAATAAAATGGCTATTTTGAAAGCTCAAATGCATACCTTTTCAATTTGTTTCTGTTTACTGAGCTCTTTTTGCTGTTTTTCCTTTTCTCTTTCTATTTCTTTCTGCTTTTCTGATGATTTTCGATCCTGAATTTTTTTTAAAAGAACACGCCAAATACCAAAAAGTAACATTATTTTCACAGAATGGATTACTACTTTTTTTGCCTGAAAAATTACCTGAATATAGGTTTTCAAGCATTTTTAACAAAATACTCTTACTGCTTTTCAAAGGAAAGTGTTAAAAATCTTGGCTTTCACATCATATCAGTATATCACATCAGTAAACAATAGGAAAATGAACTACACAGTAATTTAATTAAATATTAAAAGACCAGGTTGCTTACATAATTGTTTCTCCAAATAGTAATTTGTGTATTCATAAAACACTCAGTCACTGTATGATTTTGCTTCTCAATTATATCTGATTAGAACAGACCTGTGCCTGCTAAAGAAATGAAGAAATGCAGTGGCACCTTCTTAAAAAATATACTAGGAAAAAGACCCTTCTTCTCCTCAAATCCCACTAAACAATGTTGAAGGGTAGCTCCCATGGGCCCAGACCTTCCTCACAGGAATATACAATGATCACTTCAAGAATCAGAATTACAGCTACCTGCTTTAACGTTACACTTTATTTATACATATTTTGCAAGCTTTGCAAAATATGTATAAATAAAGTCAACAAACATCCACAAGAAACTGGAAAACAACTCCCCCCCACCTACACACACACACATTTGGCACATACAGATTTGTTGAGCCTCATACAAAAAAGAAGCAACATTTCCAAGAGATTTTATTTCCTGTAGGTTGTGTGTATAATACAGATAGTCCTCAACTTACACAATTGAGCCCAACATTTCTATTGTTATGCGAGAAAGCTGTTAAATGAGTTTTGCCTCATTTTACAACCTTTTCTTATTACAATTGTCAAGTGAATCACAGCAGCTTTTAAGTTAGCAACAAGATTGTTAAGTGAATCTGGCTTTTCCATTGATTTTGCTTGTCAGAAGGTTATCAATAGTGATCATATGACCCTGACACACTGTGATCATCATTAATACGAACCAGTTGCCAAGCATCTGAAGTTTGACCACGTGACCTCAATCGGATGCTGCAGCAGTTATAAGAAAAATGGTCATAAGTCACTTTTTTCAGTGCGACTGCAATTTCAAACAGTCACTAAATGCCTGTATGTTCTTAAGGTCAAGACAGATAAATATTAAAAAATAAAAACAATATTTTTTGTGATCTTCTTTTAAGAATTAAGGGACATTTGCCTACTCTCTGGTTTTGCTTTCATTTGCAGAAAGC
>JAPKID020007742.1:0-10151 GCA_026931265.2 Tropidonophis doriae
GCCCCGAGTCCCTTCGGGGAGATGGGCGCGGCTTAGAAATCGAATAAACCTAAACCTAAACCTAAATGTAATAAGAGCATAAGAATTCATGAAGGAGAATTAGAACATTTAAGATAATTGTACGTTTTTGTCTTGCTTTTCATAATCCAAGTTTGCAAACCACTGGCATTCATTGTAAAATAGCTCTGTAGCCTTAAACTGTTGTGGTATTTCATAAGTTCAGACAGCGGTATTTTTCTTTTGGTTCACTTTTGGCAATAAATTAAAACTTTCTCTGAGGAAAAAAAAAGTTCATTTTTCTAGATTGTATCCCAGGAGATTTTATCCTTTGAACTTGCTTCAAATGGTTTATATTGAATAATTTTAGACTATCCATATTTGGATACTTATATCATTATTTAAAAAATTTCATGCTTGGGACCTACAGTATTTTACAGACAAGTATTATCATTTTCTTTAGAATTATCTTCAACAGTGTATTTATTGATGGTAAAAGGTGGTAAAACATGGCAAATCTCGCTTAACACATGTCTCACCTAACAACAGAAATTTTGGGCTCAACTGTGATTGTAACCCGAGGACTCTGTATTTTTGCAGCCAGATGCTTTTCGATATAAAATAAGTTTTAGATGTTACCACAAAGACTTGTAGAATTGTAAAACACTGTAGAGGATGAAGATCAGTGATTAGGTTGCCTGTGGTTTCTTCTTTAGCATAGGTGGGTTGCTGCAGATGCTGACCTTGGGGCATGCCTGCCTACGAGAACTGAAAGGAGTGAGGAAACAACAACAAAGCCAAGTAGAAAAACATGGGCCATGGGGCCCCTTACAGGTCATCCTCAGCTTATGACCCCAATTGAGCCCAACATTTCTGTTGCTAAGTGAGATCATTGGAGATCATTGTTAAGTGAGTTTTGCTCCATTTTACCATCTATGTTGTCACTGTTGTTAACTGAATCGCTGCAGCTGTTATGTTAGCAACAAGGTTGTTAAGTGAATCCGGCCTCCCCATTGACTTTGTTTGTCCAAAGGTCACAAAAAGTGATCACATAACCTTGGGTCATAGCAACGGTCATGCCGAGCATCTGGATTTTGATCACGTGACCACGGCGATGCTGCAACCGCTGTGTTAAAAAAAGGTCATTTTTTCAGTGCCATTGTAACTTTGAAACAGTCACTAAATAAACTGTTGTAAATTGAGGACTACCTCTTTTTGGGGGGTGGGAGTGTGGCTAACTATCAGATTGAATGTACATACACACACAAAAAGCAAACAAAAGACTTGGGAGGTCTAGAGCCAAGCTAAGAGCAACTCAGAGCATATACTTTATTCAGAGTGGGCTGCAAAGGCTGCTTGCCTGCTATAATTCCTATCTGGCCGCTCTGCTCTTCTTCCCAAGATATAATCAGCCATGGACAATATAAAATAAAGAGAGAGCTGTATTCTATATTGCTTGATTTTGCGGGAGGAAGTGGTTGAGCAAGATGCTTTCAATTGGCTTGTTTTCTTAGCGTATCCATTTCATTCCTTTGCTACTGTTGCCATGGCTTATTAGTTTGGCTTCCACTAGGATCACTTCCCACAAGTCCTTAGAAGCAGAAGAAGACATCTGGAGCACTTGGAATTTGTTTCCTTCCTCTTCTCATTGTTAACTTTTTTCAGTGGAAGCAGCAACCACAAGAGGGAGAAAGCAGCAAACCAGAGCCTAGGCAAAGAGGAGACCAGCAGTGGATCCTTCCTTGAACAGGAAACCCCTCTAGCAACTGCTCCCAAATGTCATCTCCGCCGCTAATGAAATCAGTAGATAAAACAGTAGCTTGGTTTTTTGTGGTGCATTTTCACCAGCTAATCCAATAAGATTTGATGAGGTAGCCCAGGGGTGTCCAACTCAAGGACTACGGCCTGGATGTGGCCCGTGGGGTACTTAGTTTTGGCCTGGGGTGCTTCTGCCAATGAAAATGGGCTCTCGGGTTCTGTTCTCGGCTGCCAGTGAACTCAGGAGGGCTGCATGCTCTGTTTTCACTGGCAGAAGGTTGTAGGAGGCCGTGGTAGTCAAAACAGAGCTCGAGAGCCCGTTTTCCCTGGCAGAGCGCTCAAGCCAACACAGACTTGGCAGGAGTGGTGTTGACAGGAGTGGTGTTGAGCTGGCCATGCCCTCCGCCCCCGCGGTCAAACAACAACCTAATGTGGCCCTCAATGAAATCGAGTTTGACATTCCTGAGGTAGCCTATTTATTTTTCTTCCATTTGGGGTGGTTTTGCCCGACTTTAGTTTCTCAGGTTAAAATTGAAATCCTTAGCAGTCTAGCTTCTTACCTGTTTCTTTGTGCAGTTGCAAAAGCTGTTTTTAGAGCTGGTTTTTTGCACTTCCAGAACAGCTTACTGAAGAGCATTTCTTTACTCTCAAAGAGGGTCCCTAGGGGACCTCTGGTCAAGCAGAAGCTCCTCTAATGATCATACATTACAGAGAACTAATTATTTCAGGGCGAATCCTTCTGCAACCATAACAACATCATCTATCACATTAGGATGTTTGCAGAACATCCTCTCTTTCTATCTCTTGCATTTTGATAGCTGTCAAGTTCCATGTAGTTGAACAATTCAATTTAAGAACATAGATTTCAGAAACACATTCTTTCTGCCAGTCAGTGGTAAAAGCATAATCTTGAAAATTGTAAAGAAATCGCCTCCAGGCTGACTTATGCAAGCTAATTAAACATTAGAAATATTTGCTCTCCCATGTCTGGGCTATGCTGCCTCCTCTGACACAATTGAACTCTTTTCACCTGCTTGTCACAATGGGGATTAAAAGCAATTCCCAGCCGTTCAATACTGTCCAGTGAGGATTAAGCAATTATGAAGGCTTCTGGTATAATGTAAAATTGAATGGAATATTTCAGATGGAGCTATAACATTTGTTTGCTATAATGGCCCTTTTATTTCGATATATTATTTTCATATTTCTTAATTTAATGTATTCTGGGAAAAAATAATTGCAGAGAGTGATTGTTTTAATATGAATAATAGTTGGTTCTGGTGGTGAGTCCCTGAGGAAGAAACTGCTTGGAATCTAGCTTGCTTTTATATGTTTTTTTTCCCCTGCAGTTTTTTTCTGGTGGCTAATTGTGACTTTTATATTGCATTGTATCTGATTATTCTGTTCATTTACATTTTAGAATTTAAACAGCTTCATCTGAAATATAAAGTGAGAATGTGACAAAAGATGTTGTGAACTGCATGTCTCTCAAATGCTGTAATTTTCTTGATGGGCAGAATTGATTGTGATTGCTAGTTGACAGCTGGCGCAATTGGATTGTGAAGTATGAAATGGCTCCAAGTAATTAAAACTTTAAAATTAGGAATTTGAAAAATCTCATTTAAATATTTCAAATCCAGTTGATTTACATTTTGAATAAAGTAGCTGTTTCAGTATTTAACTGAGAATTATATGCCTTTAAAAATTAGAAGCATTGGTGGTACTGAACTGAACCAGTTATGGGTAATATGGATCACAAATAGACTTAATTATCTCATAATAAATTGTACTCTTTAAGTATTAATAAATCTTCCTTTTCATACTGCTTGTTTATAATTAATGTACTACACCTTGCAATAAATGTATCTTTCAATTCAGCGTTAACCTCCATAATTCTAGATGTTTCTGTCATTACTTAGGTTTCGTCACAGCCCTAATTGCTTTTATTTAAGAGACTGGATCATCCACAGCTGGATTAGGAAGTGCCTTAAATTTGGTGCACAGGATAAAGCTTTGTATACTCTACAAAACAAGGTTTTTAAATTTTATTATATTTTATTTTGCATGTAAAAAAAGGAAGCTAACGAAAGAGAGAAAAACAAATATATTTACAAAATCATACTTTGCTCATGTACTCATCAAAACTACCGTTACATAGGAAATTCTTCACATGTTACACTATTAATTTTTATACCAGTCTTCTTAGCATGCATACAAAAATGGAAAATGAACAAAAGGGAAATGTTTATAAACATGTGCAATTTGCAGTCCTCATATTGGGATTCCTGGTGAGAAAAAGTCTGGCCCAAACAAAGCAAAAAGTAAGTTGATCAGACCATTATATAATAGATGAGATAATGGATGTTCTTGTGTCATAAACTTTTTACAACCATGAGTGCATATGACTTCTATTTCCATTTTCCACTTGATTCTTTCCAAACCATTAATACTTAATTCAAATGATCCAGAATATCTACAAAAGAGAATAATTCTTTTAGAACAGTATTAGTATATGAAATGACCTATATAGTTGAATAGAAGGGACCTCCTGGCATTGGGCCATATTAGGTGAACATCGTATGACGTATTGAGTACCACATCTGCAATAATGATCTGCACCCATCTAATTCTTTCTTTTAATACACACTCACAAACACTCACACACATGTCCAATTGACACAAAATAATGATTTTTTATTTAAATATAACTTTAGAATTAGAGAACTGTGACACACAGATACCCAAGTGGTCTTCCATTCAAAGATTAAGGCCTGGCTTAATCTTCCGAGTCCATCTACTGGTTTTAAATTGAATTAGATTTTATTGGGGTTTTAATTGGTTTTAGCACAGGCTGGGCTAATTTAATAAGTTTTTAATATTTATATATTTATTATCGGTATTTATGCATATGCGTGGTTTTAATTTTCCCTGTGCACCGCCCCGAGTCCCTTTTTGGGAGAGTGGCTCGGTATATAAATTTAATAAAATGAAAAAAAAAAGAAAAAAATTTGAACACTGAACACTACAATTCCTTACTTCATCTCTTTATGCTTTTAAATTTCTCAGTTAGTATATTCTAACAAGGATTCATAAATAGTTATTGTAGGCTTTATTTACAATGGCATATTAATCTTTTAACATAAAATGTTTAAGAAGAGGGCGCATTCTGTAGCCCTTAAGCTATATATCTGGATGCCAAGAAATATTGTTATTGAAAAAAGTGCAAATACTTGGATTGCGACTATTCAAATAATGAGCAAGTGTGATTTCATCTTAATAATGAATGTATCAATAGCAATAGCACATAGACTTACATACTGCTTCACAGTGCTTTACCACCCTTTCTAAGCAGTTTACAGAGTCAGCATATGGCCCCCAGCAATTTGGATCCTCATTTTACCCTACTCGGAAGGAGGGAAGGCTGAGTCAACCTTGAGCCTGATGAGATTTGAACTGCCAAATTGCAGGCAGTCAGCAGAAGTAGCCTGCAGTACTGCACTCTAACCACTGCACCACCGAAGCTCTAATATAATAATAATCTTTATTGTCATTGTACTTGTTTACAATGAAATTGGTTTGTTGTATATTAATACATTATAATATATTATTATAATACAATAACATTCCTCACTGCATCTGAGTTCCTCAATAAAAGGATTACATTGCTATTTTAAAATTTAAAGTAGCAGTTATTTTTACTTGATTTTTTATAAAGGGCATTAATTAGTTATGCTGAAATTCAGAATAGATACAGTCCTTCATTTATGTCTTCTTCCTGTTTTACATACTACGTATATGATCTGGTCCAAGTAAAGAAATACTTTCTTAATTTCAATAAGAGTAATTTAACCCCTGCTTAGGTCTCTCCCACTGAAATCAGTTAACACCTAGACTGCGATCAATTTGTGTTTTAAGGGATTTGATAAATAGCTTGATTTATTTAATCAGACTACACACACTATAGCAGTCATCATGGTGCTGTCATGTGACGTATCAGGACTTTCACCCATTCGCTAAACCTGGCATGGGCGTGCCCAGTGTGTGACCTATCCGGCCCACGGGCTGGAAGTTTGACAGCCCTGTACTACAGTAAGCATTTAAAGCAGGAGTAGTCAACCTTTTTATATCTACCTTTCCCTTTTGTATCTCTCTTAGTAGTAACATTTTCTAACCGCCCACTGGTTCCACAGTAATGGTGATTTATAAAGTAGGGAAATCAATTAAATTATAAAAAAGGAAAGTGCTTCAGTATCGGACAAAACTCCTACTGCCCATCATGAAAGCTGGAATGCCCACTAGTGGATAGTAGGGACCAGGTTGACTACCACAGATTTAAAGGAATGATTTCTATTTAAGTGAGAACTGTTTTGAACAAAAGCAAAAATATCTGTCTGAGCCGCTTTCCTATGCTCCAAGAGCCACATTCCTTGAAGTATTTACTGTCTTATGTTTTTCTCTGGCACTCAAGTTAGATTTTTAAGATCTTCTGCTTCAGCGATACAAAGATACTTCAATGTCAATGTGCAGTTAAAGGAAATGGTTCTTATTGCTAAACGTTTTGAAGGCTTGGATGAAAGGATACAGAAACATGTTCTTCTTTCCTGGTGTGCCAAAGCTTAGCAGGAAACAAAAAGAAATTTCAGAGTACCATCTCTCCTTGGCTTGGAAGGCAAAGGCCATTTATATAGTGCGTGTTGGAGAATATACAGTAATACATGTCCCTGTGAGAGCTCATGCCTGTGATTAATGAAAAACAAGAGTACTAATTTCCCTGTAAAAGTTCACAAGTAGAAAGTGGCTGGGTACATTCACGTAGCCAGATGGTTATGTGCCCTAATCTCTGATGATAAAAAGAAAACATAACATAAGGTCTGCTGGATATATAGTTCAGCCTCTCTTCTTGATTAAAAGATTAGCTTAATGGAAGGGAGGTGGGAAAGCTGTCATGGATTTCCTGAAGCATAAGTCAATTAATGCTGCCTCAGCTGAAGTAGCATTTTTCAAACTTGGTAACTTTAAAAATGTGTGGCCTTCAGCCCCAGAATGCCAGGAGCTGAAATGTACCAAATTTAATGTTGCCAAGTTTATAAAACACTGATCCTGTACTAGCCAAATGGGTACAACAACTGTTTTCTTCCAGCACAAGCTGCTCTGCAAATTCTTTCTTATGTTCCCATGCCCAGCTATGAAAGCGAAAACAAGCGGAATGCATACTGATAGACAGCTCTTTAGATTTGCTCAGCCATGTCATGTATTTAGGCCCCTATTCAGAATTACTAGAAGTACAGCATTAACACAACTTTGTTCTCTTTTCATTTTTTTTCCAGGTCCAGTTTGGAATAATTCCAGATAATTTTACCTTCAATTTATTATTGGATTCTTTTATAAAAAATGAGAACTACGAAAGTAAGGAACAAATATTTATTAAGCATTAGGTATTATGTATATTTTAAGTGTTTCACCCTTGATGTGTATTGTGCATTTCTATTTTCCTGGAGTGGCCATCTTTGAGCCTATTTCTTTATAACTAATTTGCTAAGAATTTAGGAATAGATTTTTTTTTAAGAAAGGGAAAGGGATAATAGAAGAAAAGCAGGTGGCAAGATTGTGTGCAATGACTGAATTCTTCTCATAAAAAAGAGATATATAGGTTGTGCTCAAAATATAAACATTTGTTTAGTAAATGTTCAAAGTTACACCACTGAAAACTTACAACTAATTTTTGCACTTAATCACTGTTGCAGCATCCCTGCAATTACGTGATTAAGATTTGGGCAACAAAGTTAGGGATATTAAATTAAACCAGAATAATAATGGTGCAAGTTCATTTCATATGTTGTGAGTGTCTCCCTATCATTTTATACTTCCAAAATAATGAAATTGACTTTTTAAATATTACTGAAAGAATTAGATCAAGTTGTAGAAGTCAGCAGATATTTCAATAGGAAGCTCTACCATTCTGAAGTTTTAGGAATTCAACTTCCCTTTGCCAAACCAGCTTTCTTTTTTTCAGGTTGTGGGAAGACCATAATATCATGAATAGAGAACAAAATTGAATTTTCATCTCAATATCTTCCATACTAGCAACAGTATAACAATGAGTAAATGGGACTTCTCTTGGAGGGAGTTGCATGATCAGTTTATAATGAATTTTGGATGTGATCAGCTGGATTCTAGTAAAAGATGTATGCCCAGGAATAAAGCTGAACAGCAGGAAAATTAAAAACTTCAAAATCAGATGAGAGTTATAGGTTAGGTAAAGAAAACCAATATATTTCTCCTTCCTTAATTTATAAATCTGATAAATGGTATTAGTGTAGGTGTTTAATTTGGATATTAAAACTAATGAATTTAGTCAAGTATATACTGTATATATCAGTCCTGAAATGATATTAATTTTTACATTGTCCATCTTTCCCCATAATGTCACTAAGATTTTTAATTATTTTTTATGTCATGTTAATCTGAAATAAACAGTTTGATATGTTCATTTCTATAAATACATTGATGGAATAATTATTGTAATATATTTTAAGCAATCATTTTAATGCTTGTTTTTATTGTTTTTAGATGCTATGGCTACAGTGACTGAGATAATGATACAGGAAGATTTTACTAAGGTGTCCACCCAACTTCTCTCTCTTTATACCATGTACAAATATTTGGCAACCAAGTCAGAATTTACGGTAAGCTACTTGCATAATGAAATGTTTGTGGTTATGGCTAAAGAGTAATATGATTCCAAAGCCGTATGGCCGTACTTTCAAAATATGATTTAAAGCCATGTTGAAGAGACTTAACATCCTTAGGTGTAATTTAAGTTGCCAAGCTATGCCAGCTAGTACATGTCCCTTGATTGACCCCATGATTACTCTTCTTTCTCCCCAAACATCTCCTTGTTTTCATACTCTTGCTTAAAAAAACCTGAACTTAAAAAATAGTCTTGTAAAAAAAAAAACCTGGGGGGTGGGGGATTTATTTATTTATTTATTATTAATCGGATTTATATCCCGCCCTATCATCCCTAGGGGACTCGGGGCGGCGCACAGAAATATACAAATATAAACAATATAATACAAACCATTTAAAAATAGATTAAATTAGAGTCTGTGCTAAAATTTAGATTAAAAGGGTCAAAATCAAATCAAATTAAAACTATGTCCATTAAAACTGGATATACTTTTACATGGATATACTTTTACAATTGACTTTCTTCCTAAACTTAGTGAAGCTCAGTTTGTATCTGAGATTTTTAAGAAGTCTTATATTTGCATCCATAAGTGAAAGAAGTTGTCGTTTTGTACCTGTCGCTGTTTTCACATTGCTGTCCGCTTTCTCTGTGTGAGGAAGGATGTGTATTGCGAGAAAGGGAGGGAAGAAAGGAAAAGAAGGAAAAGAAAAGCTTCTACATTGAAGTTAATTCCTCATTACATTATGGACGCCATATGTTGCTATAGCAACAGTTTAGAAGTCCTTTGACATGAGTTCATCCATGTTTTCTTTTTTGAACTTCAGAGCAGGGGTGTCCAGAGCAGAGCAGGGGTGTCCAGCATGGCTGGCAGGGGAATACTGGGAGTTGAAGTTCATAAGAGTCTGCTTTAGAGTCTATTTTATAACCCTGATATTCCCTGAAGGTTACC
Organism: Tropidonophis doriae; assembly: GCA_026931265.2. NCBI lineage: Eukaryota > Metazoa > Chordata > Lepidosauria > Squamata > Natricidae > Tropidonophis > Tropidonophis doriae. Next base: position 9,396 of record JAPKID020007742.1, read on the forward strand.
TACCTAAATATAAACTAGGCCCAAGTCTGCTTAGAGTTTAGCAAGTGCTCAAATGAGACCTAAATAAGAGCCCTGCAGGGGCTGAAGCACATTACAGATAAGAGATATACTTTGTTTAACAACGCAGATAATTGGGAGGGCTGTATAACTCTGTTCTGCTTTCACATTTTTCAAGCAATAATTCCTATTTTCAGTTGGAAGAGGAGAAAAATCTTGGAGCATCTCTGTTGTTAGTGGGCCTCAAACAGACCAATACTGTAGGATTTAGTTCTCAGCTATATGGTCTTACCCTTCTTGGTAAGTTTTAACAAATATTTAATTGAAAAAATATTTCTGTATTGCTTTATTGGTTCGTTTGGAATTTCTTCAATTAAATACTAATATGCTTGATGCAATACAAAATTAAAACTAAATCAGGTTAAGCATATTGGCATTCAGTCCACATACCATATTTTTCGGTGTATAAGACACACAGGAATATAATACGCACCCAGGTTTTGAAGAGGTAAATGTTTTTTAAAGAGTAGGTAGGTAGGTAGAGGGAGAGAGAAATAGAGAGAGAGGGAGAGAAATACAGTAGATAGGTAGGGGGAGACAGAGAGGGAGTCGGTAGGTAGGTAGGTAGAGGGGGAGAAAGAGAGAGAAATACAGTAGGTATGTAGGGATAGAGAGAAAAATACAGTAGGTAGTTAGGGAGAGAGTGGAGAGAGGTAGGGAGAGGGATAGAGAGAGAGAGACAGTAGCTAGGTTGGTAGG
>JAPKID020007743.1:0-10151 GCA_026931265.2 Tropidonophis doriae
AACCTGTTTTTTAAACTGTAAAATTAGGGGGTCGTCTTATACGCCCGGTCGTCTTATACGCCGGAAAATACGGTATAGTTATTGAGGGAACATTTGATATGATCACTGTTTTGCAAATATAAAAAGATTTCACTGTTTGTGATTTTATTAATTATGTTGCCATTTAGCTTTTTTATTGTTGTGATTGGATTTTATGTAATTGAATTTAACAGAATCTTTGGGATGACATACAGATGTAAAATTAATAAAGACAAATTTAATAATTTTTGTATTGTAGCCTGTTTCATATCATCTGACTTAATTATTGTTTGTCACCTGTAGATGATCCTTCATTAAGATATTTGTAAGTGATTGTTTTTATGATTTGCTTGCTGCGGCCACCTGCTATAACCCATATTGCAGACGGCTATCAAATTGTAATTTTTGAGTATATTTGTCTTCAACCACCTTCTTGTGCCAAGCAGGTATACACATAAATGAGTTAATAAAATGATTTGTGAGAAATAATTGATAAATTTGATAAATTATAATTATTTCTTCTCCATATGTCTCTCTACAGGTTGCTCTTTAAAGAAAGCCGAAGTGTTCATAATCATGTCACATCTGCTCCGTGAGTATAATATCAATATCTCTGTCTATCTGTGTGTACAGACATACATTTTTCCTGTTTAGCTGCAATTCTTTAATCATGATTGTCTTAATAATTTATGTTTATTACAGTGGTTATTTTGTTCAGGTTGTTATTCCATTGGTAATAGAAATTCAACATTCTAATGTATTAGGCTTATTCTTGACATTTCTAAAATAAGAATTTTACAAACAGGTAGTATGCAATACATTTCCTTAAATACTATATGAAATTATGCTTTAATATGAAAATAACTTCTAGAGCAAGTAGTTATCTAATCATTTAATATTAAACATAACATTGCTAGCAGTTGTGAGAAATTAATACTGATTTTTTTTACATTTTAAAAATCATAAAAGACCCACTTGTCAGAAGATTTCTACACAGTGCATGATACTGTATTTCAATCAATTGCTTCTAGATAATTATGCATATTCTTACATCCAGTTGTATTTGTGGAGGGTGCTGCTGCTGTAGAGTGGTTTTATATGAAAAATAGACATATAAAGTTCCTCTCTAGTAGTTTGCTCTCCTTCATGCTGTAATTACTCAAAATCCAGCAAGGTAATCTTTCTGTGAAAGACTTAGCTTATCTATTTAAATATTCCCAATAATATCATTGGTAATATGGAATAACTTTTTAGGGAAAGGCCATTAATCTCCAGGGCATGTATTGTTTCCTCTGAAGGTTGTCTTGTCTTATTTTCAGAAGCATTTCCAATTATTTTGAAAATAATTCTGGGTGTAATCTGATATAATGCTTGTGGTTCAAAGTGTCACCAATTCTGCAAGATTCACCTGGTAAAAATCCTGAATTTAAATAAGCTGTTTCACATGCTGTTTCAGAGTGAATATTCTAAATTTAATTAGCTTTTTAATCTAGCAATAAAATTATAGCACTACATTTTCAATTAGACCTAGTGCTGGAATAAAAATTACAGATATTATTATAATTATCTTTATGCTATCCTCTTTAGGGCAAAGAAAAAGGTGATTCTGGCACCTAAACCCAAAGGAAAGGTAAGTAATTAATTATTTTTAAATGAAGAAATAATACTTGGAGATATACTAAATAAAGCAGCATTTCAATGAAGTATTTTATCTTAGCTGCTTTGCTTGATTGCTGTGGGCCACCAGAATCATTGATAGTAGTGTAGTATACAAGAATAATAAATTATTATGATGTTTGGATAGGATTTGGCATTTTTGTTCACCTATTGAGTCCTTTCCAAGGACCTAGAATAGCTGTACAATAATCACCTCTACCAGAGTATTTATAGCATTGTGATTTTCAATATGCTGACAAGTACATGGTGGCTTTATTTTATTTTAGAAACTAGAAAATAAGTTATCTGTTCACAAAAATATGAAATCACAGCTTCCAGTTCTTTTGCTGGTGTTGGCTTTCATATGCATCAAGTTCTTCCTAAGGCCCTATAATAATAAATTATGTTGAAGTAATCTAAACTTAGATTCATAGTGTAAGACTATGAAAACTTAATAATTCAAGTCCTAACCAAGGACATAAAAATTATTGAGGTAGCATCTAAGAATATAGGCCAGTGATGGCTCGCGTGCCAAAAGCGCGAAGAGTGCAGGCGTGCCACAGCCATAATGCTATGCGCACAACCACAGTGCGCATGCATGCATGACCAACCCCCACCCTACCCCTGATTTTTGGCATGCTTTTTTTGCCCTCCCCAGGCTCCAGAGGCGTTATAGCCTCCCCCAACCCCGGAGGCCCTCCGGGGGCTTCAGGAGTTTCCCTGAAGCGCAAAAAACCAGCCCGACAGGCAAACTGGACTTTGTGCCTGACAAAGATTTTTCTACTTTGGAATAAGGCATATCCAACAAATCTCACCGAGAAACAGATTTTAAAATATATGGTTCTGTTTTCTTTTTTTCTTCTCTCCATAGAATCCTTTGCTTTATAAAGAGCTGTTTCCAATAAAGGAGAATATTTGTACTCAGGGTTGAACGAGGAATCTTGGTACTCTTTGAGCTTGGTTGTTTTCTTAATGTTTTCTTAAGTAATCTTATCAGTGCTAGCAGAATTCAAAAACAAATTCATTTTTCTCACTTTCTTTTTACACTAGGACTCTAGTCCAAAGAAGGAGCAGAGAGTATGTCCCCCTTTTACTTCAGCTTGTGTTCCTGCTTCAAGTACTAGCGCACCTATCAATGCTGTAACCAGCTTTATTCCAGCACCAGAAACAATTTGCCTAGATGACTCACTGGATGAAGATTTGTCATTTAATCCACCTTCACTGGATTCTGTTTCTGATGCTCTGGCTGCTATTAATAATGGGGTCAAGAGTTCTTCTGTTGTGTCCACTGTAGACACATCTGTTTCAAGACCCCGGGCAGGACTAAGAGAAGAGAAGTTAGCAAGCATAATGAGCAAATTACCTCTGTCATCCTCAAAAAAGATAGAGGCTGTTCAAACACAACATTCATCAAGTCTTATAGCTGGACACACAGGACCAGTACCAAAGAAATCCCAGGATTTGCTTCAGACTGGTATCTCTTCAGGCCTTATTGCTGGATCTTCAATTCAAAATCCCAAGGTTTCCTTGGAACCATTGCCAGCCAAGCTTCTGCAGCAAGGGTTACAGCGGTCAAGTCAAATACAAGCCGCTTCTTCCCAGACCCATATTTCTTCCTCCTGCAAAGGGCAAGCTGCAGCTTCTCCTACTTCACAAAGGCCAAAGGATACCGTTATGCTTGTAACCTCCTCAGAAGTCCAAAGCTGTGGCCCATCAACAGTACAAGTGGCAAAAGTTCACCAGCAGCCCACTGCCCAACAAAAATATGTGTCTCCTCTGCAAGTTACTATTAGTAAATCTCAAACCAATCCTGTGGTAAAATTAAGTAGCAATCCCAAACTTTCCTGTTCTTCCCCAGTAACTAAGACTTCAGATAAACCAGTAGTATACCGCCTTCCTTTGTCTAATGCCACCTCTGGGAGTTCCCAAATGGTTCACCCACTTGTGTCTCGGACAACATCCTGCACCTCTACCTCTAGTAATTATTTGGCCAAGGCCATGGTATCACACGTTTCTGCCCAGGGTTTCAAGCCTCCTTTCTCCATGGTAACCTCTCCTAAACCAGCTGTCTCTCCCAAACCCTCAGCACCCAAGCCTTCTGTAACATCCAAACCTATTGCATCCCTTAAACTACCCTCATCTAAGTCCACCTCTACAATCAAGCCCATGTCATCGTCTAGTTCTTCCAATCCAAGTACACTAGTATCCCAGAACAGCCACTCCAACAACAACAATTCCCTTCATAAACAGTCCAGTGGAGTAAGTGTCAACCGACAATCTTCCACAGTTAATTTACTTTCCTCTAACCGAACCTCAGGCTTTCAACCAGCAAAGAATCCTCCAGCCCCTTCTAAGTTATCCAGTTCCTCTGCCTCTGCAACTGCTGGCAAAAATAGCATGAGTGGAGTTGGATTGAATGTACCTATCAATAGGGGAAGCAGCTTAAATGCAAGTGGGGCTAGTAGAACTAATCCCTCTGGAGCAGCAGGAAGTGGAGCACAGGGTGCTACTAAACAGTTATCAACTCCACATAGACCATCTTCTGCCTCAGGGTCTACAGTTATACCAGCCAGTGTACAGGTATGTACTGAATCTGAAACTGAACTTAAGGTGTAATATACTGTACATATGAACTATTAAATTGTGAACTGTAGTAATGAATGCAAATGTGTATGTATTTGGAAATAAGTCCACTCAGTGTAGGAGGATTTTACTTCAAGGAAAATACTGAACCCTAGATGTCTTTTGATGCAGTTACACATTCCTATATGTTAGAACACCAGAATGCAATAAAGCAATACCACTTAGACTTATATAACGCTTCACAGTGCATTTATAGCCCTCTCTCAGCGGTTTACAGAATCAGCCTCTTGCCCCCCAACAATCTGGGTCCTCATTTTACCCACCTCGGAAGGATGGAAGGCTGAGTCAACCTTGAGCTGGTCAGGATCGAATTCCTGGCTGTGGGCAGAGTCAGTCTGCAATACTGCATTCTAACACTGTGCCACCTCGGCTCCTATGAATCCCAGCAGGCCATCTGATAAAATATTCTAGATATCTTTGGGCAATAATTTCTTATTTTAAAAAAATATGAAAGAGAGCCGATTTAACAGAGTGACGTATGGATTTGTCCTTCTAATCCCTGGACCGGAATTGGGGATGGAAGAAAAGACTTCGTCCCAATCAGGATCTTCACTTTCAGTTTTATTGTGCCAAACAGAACTTCCACTTCGATTGGGTCTTATATTGTGGTGACAGCAGAAGCTATGAAAGTGCTGTAAATGAAAGATATAATTTTGATGCTCAGGCTGGCTTGAAGTCTCCCTCTCCTCCTTCACAATCACTGTCATTTCTCCTTTCCTTCCCCCCTTCTTCTCCTTTCTCCTTCTCCTCTATCATCACCACCATTTCTCCTTCTCTTTCTCCCCTTCTCCTTCTCCTCCACCACCATCATCACTATTTCTCCCCCTCTTTCCTTTTCTTCATTCTTCTTCTCTCTCTCTTTCTCCCTGACTCCATCTCCTCCTCCTCCTGACCCCTTTAGCTTAGAGTGTATTGACTCTCAGATGATGGCTATTTTTATATATTGTTGCTGCTTTTCATTAGCGAAGCTAACCACTGGCACCTTGGAGCTGGGTAGCGTGGATATTAAATCAATAAATAAGCAGATAATAATTGATTATGTGCCATCCAGTTGGCGTCAGCTCTTAAATCTTGACTTGCTGCTGGTCATTTTCTTCTTTCTCCTTTCATGTTTCCCAGCGTTAAAACCTTCTCCACAGAGCTGGGTCTTCAAGAAATGTGTCCAAATTATATAAATTGAGCAGAAAACAAATCAATGGATCGATAAATATTCAGTTTTCAGTTTTCTCTAGCTTGATAGGCGTTAATCTTTGGTGAAAAGAGAACCATGTACTCATGCAATTCTTCTGGAATTGTTTGAAGGTTTTGATTTGGCTTTCAACTCAGGCCCAAGACTCTCTTTTGTTGTTTTCATCGGATTACCCTAATTATATTTATCAGGAATATCATTCAGGGCAGATGAAGTCTTTGGACTGAAGAAGTGCTAATGGTACAAAGCATAAATTGGGAATACCAATTAGTCTTCTTCAAGACCTCCAGTAAAGACAGTCTAGAGGTGCATAAAAACATATTCCTTCAGATGAATTGAGCATCTGTTCTGGCTTTGATTAAATATTCAGAATACTTTTAGAGAGTGAACATTATTTCATAAGTGGCCTGAATGAATTGTAATTTTTCCAGTAGGCATTTAAAAAATTATGAACAGATGGAGAGTGGTTTTAGACCAATAATTGAATAGGGTTCTGAATTTAAATTGCATGGGGAGGGGGAGGTGTGTGTGTGTGTGTAAAAACCCACACTGAGAATACTGATTCTAATAGAAAGCTATCCGTGTTTATCGATAACGTTGTCAAGGTTTAATTCAACAGCTTGGGTATTCTTGTTTATTTTAATAAATATAAAGAAATTGACAGATTGTGGCAGTTCCCACTAAAGGTTGCATGATTCGATTAGAAAATGCGGAGGTGCTTTTGTATTTCAATAAAAGCATGCTTTCATATGAGGGATGAATGATGCTTTCATGCTACCCACTCTAATTGATTAATGGAGAAACCAATTTTAATTGGCAAGGTCAAATCTTAATTAGTGGGACACAAATTAGTGATACTGTATCGTACTTCGGTGTTGTGTTGCTCTCCCAGAGAATAAAAAAGAAAATATTGATCTCTGCTTGATGGGAATCATCCATCCGGAATTAGCCTATATGCCAAACTGAGATGAGAGATAAATTAGGTCACATTACAAATGAATTGACGACTTTTGCTGGTCGCCAAGAATCTGCTTTGCTAAATGTGATTAAAAAGTTAGACATGCACAAATTGTTGCGATGGAGATTATATTTAAGACCATCACACCACAACACTATTTTATTGGCTTCTTCATTCACTGCTTCTTCTTTTGCTCCATTTCTGCCTCCCTCCTTCCCTCTCTCTTTGTTTTTAACTAGCTGATCACCCGGCATTGTCCGGGTATTTATTTAAAGGGGGGTGGGAACCAAACATAATTTCTAATGTTGGATTTTCTCCCTTACCAGAGAGAGCCCCCTTGTGAAGTACTGAGAAGCCATTACCATGGCAACTACACTGCGCTGTACAGTAAAAACCATTTTATGGCAGTACAGTAGAAGCCATTTGAAGGCACAACAGGCTGTATCATAACAGAATACCCTCCCAAGGTGTGTTAGGTGTGTCTTACCCCCACAGTATTTGTTTCCAGAGAGTAAATTATCTGTGTACCAAGTTTGGTTGAAATGGCTCAAGGTGTTCCAGAGTTATGCTGGATCACACACACACACAGAGCTGTTTTAATATTATTTTTTAATTCATGTTTTCATCCCAAGGGATACTTGACCATTAGAACTAATTTATCACTGGATCAACTTGCCTCCAGAAGTTGTGCGTGCTCCAACACTGGAGGTTTTTAAGAAGAGATTGTCTGACCAAATCATTGGGGGTTGGACTAGAAGACTTCCCAGGTCTCTTCCAACTCTGTTATTCTGTCTTCAGACATTCAAGGTAGACCAGACAGAAAACACGACTTGATGTGATAATTATACATTATTGTAAGGTTATCTTAATAGAATTTTTCAGGTCTGAAGGTACAAATCTTCCACTGTCTCCTTAGTCATCTGAGAGACTAGGAAGAGTCCTTCCTGAACCTCTTTCTCCTCCCATTATGCAGTTGTGGGCTATGACATCTCTTCTCCATCCCCAGGCAATATTTTTTAGTCTATTAAGCCGGGACGCAACCAATTAGAACTCAATTAGCATTCTGAATAGTTTTGGCTTTGTTTCCTCTACAACAAAACTGGTCAGCAAAAATGAAGTTGAAACTTCAGCCCAAAGAGATTGACAAGAAAACGAGCTTGGGAGAAATGACAAACTAATGATGAGTCATGTCCCAAAGGTGTTTTTGCTGGAGGCAACTGGACTTTCTTGTTTTTTCTTTTGAAGATGTTTAGCTTCTTATCCAAGAAGCTTCTTCAGCTCTAACTGGATGGAAGGGAATGGAGGGATTTATGCTCCTTGAAGACAGCTGGTCCTTTGCATCCTTTTGGAGGGTCCTTGAAGCACTTGGAGGTTTATCTGTGTCCTCAGGGTCACCTCAGTAGTGCAAATGGTTCCTGTAGTCTGCAAAATCTTGGCTCCTGCAAACCTCTTTTATTTACACGCCTGTGCATTCCTTTCATTCACAGTCAGCGAGGCTTATCAAACAGCCTTTCAGAGGAATGTTTATCCACACGGACCTTATCTCATTTAGAGTGCTTCCAGATAACTACTTTCCAAAACACAGAGCAAAGCAAAACCTGGAATAGAGTCTCTTATAATCACAAACAGAACTTTCTGGATCAAATGAATGAATGGTTTCCTGCAAAAGCCCATTCCCAGTTCATTCGTTCCTCTTTTGTTTCCTCTGGGAAGGGCCAATCACCTCCAAGGTGTGGCTTTATTCCCAAGTCGATCCTGTTTTCTTAGCCGTTCTTGTCTTGTGGCAGCTCTGCGCATGCACACACAGGGAACAGGCTCCAGGTGTTCCTCTGCCTCACTGCTGTCTAGCTCCCTCTCTGACTCCAACACAGAGCCCTCGTCTGAGCTTTCCTCAGCCCCCAGGACTGGCCCAGTGTTCAGATGCGATCACTTTATTTTTTAATTAAAAAGAGCTGCCTCATGCAATTCAAATTAATCAAGCCCATATTGCAAACACAAGGGAGGAGAGAGCTTGCAAAAGGTATGTTGTCAGCTACTCGTGGCCAGAGTCGTTTGGTACAATTTGGCAAGTGTTCGGCTTTGGAAAAATAACACAGCCAAACACCCCCCGTCAAAGTCACCATAGAAGGTGCTGCAAACTTTTTCATATTTATTCATCTTTATTTATTCATATTTATTCATCAAGAACAATAGGAGTTCCAGGTTGCATGTCTGGATCACCCAGTTAAAAAAAACAAAACCCAACAGGGATGGGGATATGTTTATAGTTAGATTCATGCCTTGCACTAAGCCATAAATGTCCTCCTTAGAGTTTGGCCTTAGTTGTGTGAATTCTGGGAATTTATAAATTCCCAGCATAGCATGTTGTATAACCACCCAAAGGTGGTTTAATTGTTTTTGTTCAAACAAAGAGAGTACAAAATGTGAAACCACCCTGTTGTGGCCCGCTTGATCCGACAAAAAACCCTTTTATTAATTTAATGTGAATTCTGCTCATTCACATCCAGCAAAGTCTTTCAAGGGAGGATTTATACTCACAGACCTTATCTGGCTGGCAGAACTGACAGGCCGATATCTGCAAAATTTGGCAAGGAGTCTCGGAGAATCACAAACCAATTAAGAGAACTAATTGTCTCCTGCAAACTCCACTCCCCTTTCACTCCTCTTTTATTCCCTCTGGGAAGGGCCATTCAACGTCCACTTGCGGCCTTACTCCCAAGTTGACCCCTGTTCTTTAGCTGTTCCCTTTGTCTGGCAACTCTGTGCATGCACACACTGGGAACAGGCTCCAGCTGTTCGTCTGCCTCACTGATGTCTCACTCTGAAGGCAACTGATAACTGGCATAGGGCCCTGGCTCCATTTCTGCCTCCGACACAGAGACCTCGTCAGAGCCTTCTCCAGGATTGGTCCATGTTCCTCCCCAACCTCCCAATTGTCCAAATCTGTTGCTAGCTCGGTTGGCTCGGTTGGCTGCTGGCAGACCAGTCCTATTCTGGAGACCCTTCCTGGAGCAGAAGGGGACAAAACAGCTCTCCCACAATCAGACACGATGGCAAAGTTGGCTTCCCACAGTCCTATTGGCCAGGGCTAAATTAATTCTGCATCTCGTCAAGATCCTTGTGACTTTTCTTACCTGCCTTCGGGGACATGGAGCTGACGTGCCTGGCCAGAAGGCGTAGAGCGGCGTTTGCGGAGGGCTAACGCACTCTTTTCTTGGGCGTTTTCCCGATCCTTGTCTTTCTTTTCTTTCTTTTTCTGATGCTGAGAACAGGAGAAGAAAGAATCATAAAGCAGAACCCACTTGGATGGCAGAGAAGCAGTTATCCAGGTCAGTTCACAGTAACGGCATCTTCAAAGCCCGGGGGTTGTTGACAATAGTGCTTCTCAATCTTGGCAATGCGCAAACTTCAACTCCCATAGTTCCCCACTCCTTTAAGATGTATGGAAGTCCCAGAACTGCCAGTGTACTGGTTGGGTCAACCTTTCTCTACCTGTCTGTACAGTCAGTTGCTTAGCAACTGAAAGCTATGTTGGTTTTCATCCATTGCTCCAGGCAACAGCAGCAGCATGTTTGAACATATAAAGCTCTGATGTATGTAAAGGTAAAGGTTCCCCTCGCACATATGTGCTAGTCGTTCCTGACTCTAGGGGGCGGTGCTCATCTCTGTTTCAAAGCCGAAGAGCCA
>JAPKID020007744.1:0-10150 GCA_026931265.2 Tropidonophis doriae
TAAAGTTGCCAAGTTTGGGAACCTCTGGCTTAGATCATAGCACAGGCGGCGCAGTTTTAGATTGTCCAAACCCAAAATTTCAAGCCTGGTGGCATAGGGAATTCTATTGTGAGTAGAGGAGTGGAGTACACTTCTCGTGAAGCACCTCTGGACCTGCTCAATCTTATTGAGAATGTTGAGAATGGTGCTGGAATTCTTTCCTTTTCTTCTTTTTACCTGAAAAGAATAACTCCCCTTATCTCTTAGCATAAATTATTGTACAGCATTAATTTGATACCATCAGTTTGTGACTAGCCTAGCTCTGCTTACAACTGTAGAAAAACCTACTCCAATCATATTCAGGACTCCCTGAAGTTTGTTCAGTTCTACCATCACTTCTGAGTCTTTGTGACCTGATAGTCTTAAATTTCACCAGGGTTGTCCATCAGTGACTACTTCTTTCTATTTCTGTAAACTTATCTTTGTGTATCAGTGATTCTATTTAGCCTCCTTGTCTTCTTGTAACCTCTATTCCAATTGTTTTTGATTTTTTTTCAAGCAATAGGATCTTCTCTAATGGTGCTTTCTTTTCCTTTATATGTTCAGAGTATCTAAACTTAAGTTTCACTATTAGTGATTTCAGTGAGCATTCCAGTGGGATTATTTAATTTAGTTTTATTTCTTTCATTGTGACCCAAACTATTCTCAATAATAGCCTCCAGCACAGAAATTTAAAGACTTCATTCTCATTTTTCTTTCAGCCTTTTGGATGATCAGACTTTCATAGACATGTGTTAAAACTGGAAAATTGATAAACCAATCTTTGCTGGCACTGTATTGTTTTTGCACTTTGGTGTTTTATCTAGAGGTTGTAATTTTTCTCCTAAAGAGCAGATATCTTTTATTTCATAGCTAAGTCACTATTCCTCTGAATTTTTGAGGAAGATATATTTTGTTATGCCATCAATTTCTTCTTTATCATCAATTTGAATTGGGTTGGAATTGTCTATTGATATAATTTTGTTTGTTTTAATACTGGTTGACATATTGGCTTTTTTACTTTCCTTTTACCTTTGACAGAAAAGTCCTAAAGCTTTCCTTCCTTCCAGACATTAAAGTTCTAACATTAATATATAAATGAGGTTGTTGATGTTTCACCAAACAGTTGTAATTTCAATGACTTACTCTTCCAGCATTTTTTATTTTTAGATTGCGTCAACAGAAAAAATGGTCAAGATCAAGATCAGTTTGCTGTTAGAATGTTTCTTTCAGGTCCAGGAAATCCATTTTAGGAAGGATATTGACCAAATGGTGCATGTCTAAGGGAAAGCAACCAAAGCAGTAGTTTGAAGTTTATTTGATTTCTATAGTAAGAAAACATGAAGAGGAGAAGTTGGAGAGATTGCTTATATTTAGACTGGAGAAGAGAAGACTGCAAGACAACATGATAGTCAAGTATCTGAAAGGTTGTTATGCAGAAGGACCAGAAAATTTTAGAATCATTTCAGAAGATAAAGAAAAAGAAATAATGAATTTAAATTACAAGGAAATAAATTTTTAGTTAATCAAAGTTTCTTAATGACAAGAACTCTATGAAAATGGAATAGACTTCCTTGCAAGGTAGAGAACTCTATTTTGCTGGAAATGTCTCAACTGAGGTTGGATTGACATTGGTCCAGAATGCTGTAGTGATGAATTTCTGCACCAGGCTGGATTAAATGATCTCCAAAATGCTGCCCAAACCTCACATTCTATAATTCTATGAAGACAGACTCGCATATTTAGGCTGATTGAATGCTTTTCATAGCAAAGTTTCTATGTGACTACCATAACCAAGGAAAAACTATTAAAGGGATATACGGTAGCTTATTAACTACATTATCCAAACATTATCACTTCCACACCTTTAAATCTCTCTGAGGACTGGCTAGAAAAATAAAAAAACCATCTATCCTATATATTGCATAACATTGAGCCCAGGCAAAAAAAATTAGCACAATGCAAACCTTGAAAATGACTTCCAATTGGTTTGTTTGGTTCGGGAAAAGAACATCATAATATGAGAAATCCTTCAGAGTGAGTGAAGCAATGGATTGATCAATTAGCATTTATCTCCTGACTGAATGGTCAATCTGATAAGAGGTTTGAGATTAATACAGAACTGCTTGGGTAAGCATAAAAGGATTGTTTCCACCATCGGAAAGTATTAATCATATTAAAAGCCCAATCACATCTAATAAGCATTTTGCTACCACATGGATTGCTTTGCACTCACATTATGTCTTATTTCTCTTGTCTTTATTATTCTGCATTTGATGAACAGTTGCTGAATGAGTCCATTGAAAAGCATCCTATCTGAGATTTTATATGTTACACAATTGCGTTGTAAAACTTCATTTCCCACCACTTTATTATTACTGTGCATTTGATGAACAGTTGCTGATGGTGTGAATTTGTGCCCATGGAAAAACACTGAATTGTGTGAGACGATGTAAGATGACATGAATAAAAACATATCTGCTCTGTGATTTTTATACCCTTTCAGGCAGTAAAGTGACAAATCTGTATGCATGAACCAGTCCTTTTCCATAGATGAGTATATAATGTTTGCAGCAGGAATGCAGATAGATAATGTGCTATTGAAAACAGATTCATTTGTGGTTATGTGCTGCAATGTAGAAAAAAAATGTATGGCAGTATCCCAACATCTGCAAATACCCATAAACAAAGCAGGAGCTTAACCATAGTAAATGTAAGTATTTACCCACAAATTAAGATAAAATGGCTTGGCAAAATTTACAGATTTGTGGCTGGAAAGAGTTTGACCCATGTTTTGATGGATTTGCACTTGGAAAGGGCTGAGAGGTGCAGTGGTATATCCAATGAACCACATTTTCAGTGGCATGCTTATAATCTTGTTAAATCAACCAAAAGAAAGAATTCAACTTTTTAACAGAGCAATAACAATGGGTTGTTTTATCAATATGATATAAATGACAGCTTTAGCAAACTCCATTTTAAGCAAGAGTTTTTTCTTTAATTAATGTTGCTGTAATTCTCCATTGCATAGATGATGATGATGATGATGATGATGATGATGATGATGATGATGATGATGATATCCATTCAGTTGAGTCCAACTCTTGGCAATTCTATGGGCCTGGTCTCTCCACATTTTTCAATCTTGCCCTACTTCCTTGAGTTTTTCTATGCTCTGGCTGGTTTGATGGTGCCATTGTATAGACTTAAAAAGATTATTCATTTTGCATTAGCAAAGAAAAATTATCCCAAAAGGGGAAATCTAATGTCATTATATACTGTTAGTAGTCTGTCTGTGCCCAAATTTTATAGAATTTTAGGAAGGTTTCAGATATTGAAGAGGCTTTAAAAAAGGCCAACTCTTGAAATCTTTCTCAGAGCAGCGTGTCTTCTAAGCAGCCAAAAAAGCTAATTTTTTAAAAGAACATTCTCTTCCCCCTTATCCCGTCTTGTGGAAAAGCATTGTAGAAAAAAATGTAAGGTTAAAGCTCTCAGTAACACATGAAGAAATAATAGAGATACAATCATACTTACATTATGGCTTTCTGTGTATCTTTTGCATCATGCTTTCTCAAAAGCATCCCTTTAAGCCTATATTTATATACCTATTCAAAACTAAATCTGTAAATGTCTCTCCACAGCAAACAGAATCAAATACCAGAAGTACTACAGAACTCATAAAGGAATTCTAACCAAGCCAGATATGTTTTTGTTTACTACTTCAATAGCTTATTATGACCTCCATTACTGAAACAACAATGAAAACAGTAAATCACAAAATCCCATGCACTCCTCAAGATAATATAATTAGAAGCCACTTCTCCCATTCTGAATTTACAGACCCTACAAGCAGAAACAACTTCTACATTTGAAGCATCCTGTCCAAACCACAAGCATTCTGAGGTGCAAGTTTTGATTATATCATTCCGGCTAATAGACATTTATTACTATGACATGCAGGAATACAGTACTGAAATTATTTACCGCAACTACGCCTCAAGAGAGAAATAAGGGCAAAAATGCAACTGAATATATATCAATATTCACAGCATATTTCTCTACTCGACCATCTCACTGAATCCACAGGTGGCGGAAGGTTGTTGCGAGGGTAGGCCTCTTCCAGTTCCTCATGACAGTTAGATTCAGATACCGTAGCAAAAAAGGTTCAGTCCAAATGAGCAAGGATCACATAACTAAAGGCAAGGCAATTACCCACTTCCCTCTGCTAGTCAAAAAATGTTTAAATGTTCAGCTAAGGAACCAAAGGCAATATCTTTTATCACTTGTGTGTGGTAGGTCTACATCATTGTCTGTAGGTTTATTCTATGCAAACTTTACGGTTGGTTCTGTTAAGTAACTTACTAGAAAATAAGGAACATAACCTTGAGAGAGAGATGCAGAATCTGTTGCCTAACAAAAGAGGCTGAAGCACCTTTGTATAGCTTATTCCCTGGTCTAATCTACCTTGCAGGACAGACAGGAAGAGAGCAAAATCATATTAAATTCTACCCAGTCTTATATCTCCTGGCATATTTTCTACTAGACATTTTTGAAAGATCTATCACATGAAGATCTCCCTCCTTTCCTCTCCCCTCCTTCCCCCCTCTCTCCAACTATCCATCCATTTATCCATCACACAGACACACAGACACACACGAACAATCAAGCTAGGAGCTTTGCCTATAAGTTATATCTGTATTCCTCTAATGAGATATATTCTGGGAGATACCAGTGTTTAAAAAATTCGAATTGCATGGGCATAGCATAGCATAGTCTGTGGTTTTTTTAGTTCATAATTTAAATAAACCCTTTATCTAACCATATTATTATACAGTATATGCATATAGGAAAGTAGCTTTTACTGTGCATATTGTTATTTCATCAGAAAGTAGCAATAATAAGCTGCTAAAAAGTAAAGGGAATTTGCTGGGGTTCCTTGATGACTTCTGCAGTCAGTTGCTCTGACATCCCCCTTCCTAATTTGAACTTACCATGGATCCGATGTTACAGACTTGATCTCTTCTTCATGTATATGAGATTATAAGGTTGTTTTGGAGAATGCCAGGATGGAGAGGCATAATAGAAAACTAGAGTTATGATTGCACCTGTGCATTTCTTCTTCTGTTATCAAGAGTTTTATCTTTTCCCTTTCTCATAAAATATGAAATATATTGGCTTACTTTTCAGCCCTACTAATACTTATGTTTTTACACAGCTGCATTTAGTCCGGTTGGCATCTTTCTTTGATCATTTCATCTGATATTCATTTAGAGAATCAGGGGGAAATCACTATTTTTCTGTTCTGTTGCAAAGAGCAGTGGGTACCTGGAACAGTGCAAGCCAGCCTTGATTTATTTCAACAAGGGATGTTGTTCTGTAAAGCAATGAGCTCTGCTTTTACTTCCTGTTACCTTGCAGCCTTTTTGAGTCTCACTCAGCATTGTTGGTACATTCCTTTGGTGGTTGAAGCAAGGCTGCCATGTTACTTCAAAGGGGCATCTTATCTGAATACTTGTTGAAGTGAAATCCCTTCTCAAAGTTTTGCACAGTCCTACTCTATAACACAGTGCTATAACACAGTGCTAATCAACCTTGGCCGCTTAATGGATGGACTTCATCTCTCAGAATTCCACAGAAAGCCATGCTGGCTGTGGAATTCTGGGAGCTGAAATCCATACATGTTCAAGTGGCCAAGGTTGAGAAACACTGCTATAGTGCATAATTCGTGTGAGTAAGCAGTACTCCAAAAAGAGAATATGTTGAGTCTTTTTCCTCTTGACCATTGGTGTTAGAATAGCTGCTTATACAACTTTATTTTGGTAAGATTAAGAGACTCAATTTATTTTCTTTGCCCGTGTGATTTAATGATATTCGTATTTTGGTTTCCTACATTTAAAATGTGTTCTCACTGCTCAGTTCTTGTTTGTTAGGAATTCTTCCAAACATATAAGGCAAAAAAACATTTTGTGCCCTGCATTATGCATTTACAAACAAAAGAGAGTTCAAAGTGCAGCAATTTAGATAAATGGCTATAGAAAGAGGCACATTCTTACTCAATGATTGTGTTGACTGCTTTTCCAACACCAAAATATGTGGTTTTTTGTATTATTTCCTTTTATGCTGCAGTTAAACATGGAATTGGATTTTATTATATTCTTCTATGACAGCTGTGCAAGTATTAACTCCACTCTATTTGCATAATGTATTCTTTGGTTGTTGAAACATGAGCACAAAGGAATCTCTCTATTTCTGATTTTGTAAAACTATTTTTACCAAGGAGCTATATACCAATAAAACTGCTTTCCGATGTATCTATCTATATACGTAAGCCAGATTTCAAGAATGGAATAATACTATCTGTCAGCCTTCGCTTTGCTACCTGCTTGGCTGCCATTGAAACGGGGAGGGAGGGGGGCTAAGGGCTTCATAATAACTGTGCTGGTGGGAGAAGGAGTGAAGAGGTGATATCTCCAGGCCCAACGGTATCGCATTCCATTCTGATGACCGCTGTGGACATGTTACCCATCTGACATCGGAGATGATATTACATTGGACACTATTGGTTAGGGGTTATTGGGGTTGGCTTATTCCTTGATACGTATGCTTCACGCCTAAATTGCTCATTTCCTGCTTAACCTTTTGCTGTTGTTCTTTCTTATTCAATAAAAGTAGCCTTAAACCTTCCTTTTGGGTTTTAAGTGCGTTCTTTCTTGGGTAATGGACGAAACAGCTTGTGACAGGCTAAGAGTACAATTGCCACATGTAGGCTAGAAAAATCCAGTCAGTCAGTAGCAAAAAGCACTAGTTTTTAAAGCCCAGTTTTGATTGCCTAGGTAATAGCATAAAATGGTCTCATCATTATACTGCAAAAGTCTGGAAGGGATGTTCTGTCATGGGAGCAAGCAATCTTCTCTTTTTCTCTTTGGGAAAAGTAGGGGAAAGTTTTTGGGCTGTCAAAACAATTGTGTCAAATGTTCATATATCTCGAGATTTTCAAGCTTTCAGTTCAGGAATACTTAAAAAGTTGAAGCACCTCCCTCTCTCTCCCTCTCTCCCTCTCTCTCTCCCCCCCTCTCTCTCTTTTCTTTCTTTTTCATTTTTTCTTTCTCTTGTTTCTGTTGAACATTACTACCTTTAGAAGCTGTCATTCATTTCGGTTCCAGTTTTCCATCTCTCTTTCTGAATGTCTTTGCCCCTTATTTGCTGCCCTGTGGATCTTTGTATGTCATTATTCCAAAGAAGAGGAAATAAATATTTATCTGTATACTCATTTAATCAGAGTTGGTAACAGTAGGGCACAAAATACCCATAATTAAAGCATAACATAAATGAATTACAAACATGATTAATGTGTTTGAATCTAAATCAAAATGTGTTTTAAGACTTAAGATTAGTCTCTAGCCTCATTCATATATTCTCATTTTTTCTCGTTTGTTCAGGTGCAGTGAACAGATCAAAAATTTTAACAACAGTGTTCAGTTTCTTATAGCTCATTATTACATTTGCATCAGAACATTAGTCATTTCAAGGTTAGCTATCTTAACAATTATTTCAGAAAAGATGACAAATGTACAAAACAGAATTTCATGTACATATATTTACTGTGTTGCAAAGAGCCATGGGAAAATATATATGCTTGGCATTATAAGACAGGATAGAAAGGCCTGCACAATGATTAGACAACAAACAAAAATATATGATATCATCAAGAGAAGAAAAGAATTCAAATGGAAATTGACTGGTCACATAGCAAGAAGAACAGATGGCAGGTAGACCAAGGCTGTCATAGAATGGATCCCACTTGACAAAAAATGTGCACGAAAGAAATCTAAAGCAAGATGGATCAACAACATCAACAAGTATTGTGGGCCAATTGACAAACGAAAGCTCAGGACCATATTGGTTGGAAAAATGTGGTAGAGACCTTCAGCCTGCAGTGGATAGACAATGGCTAAAATGATGATGATGGTGATGGCTGTGATGATACTTACTGTATTTACCTAAATCTTCCTTTCTCAGTCTGCTTTCAAATATTTTGAACCCTTATCCCCAGCCAACATGACTAAATTGGAAATAGGGGAAGGCTGCCTTATACTGGTTTTAAGAATGGCCATTGAGTTTGTCGTTAAAGGTAGTCCTTGGCTTACAACCATTTGTTTAGTGACTGTTCAAAGCTACAACAGCACTTTAAAAAGTGACTTATAACTAGTCCTTAAACATATAATCAGTGCAACATCCCCACCATCATATGATCAAAATTTGGGTATTTGGCAACTGGCATGTATTTATAACAGTTGTAGTGTCCCAGCTCATGTGATCTTCATCTGAGACCTTCCCAGCCTTCCAGCACGCAAAGTCAATAGGGGAAGCTAGATTTTCTTAACAACTGCATGATTCACTTAACAACTACAGTGATTGTGTTAAAAACCAATGCAAAAAGGTTGTAAAAGTTTGGAGGTGACAATTGCCTCACTTAACAACAGACATTCTGGTCTCAGTTGCCTTTATAGGCATAACGATGGGTTGCAGACTAATTTTCTACAGAGAGTTTGAATGTGCCTGAGCCTTGTTCATATAACTTTAACCCAGAGAAACATAAATTTTGATCCCTACAGCTTTTGGAAATATCTTGGAGTCAAGAAATAATTTATTAAATCTGGCTTAGTTTCCTGCTGATTAGCACTCCTTTGAAATGTAGCAGTTGGCATTTCAGGAGGCTTGAAAAAGATTGATCACCCCTACTCAAAAGCATCAGATGAATCTTACAGCCAAATCTATAGGTCGAGGGCCTTCCACCTTCTCTTGTGTAGCTTCCTTCAGAGAGTTCTTCATCCAGCTACATAAACATTTTTAAAGTCATAGCAGAGGCTCCCATTGACCATACTTAGCATTGAACCAGATTGTTGATTGCTATAATATGGGTACAAACTCTATCTCTTTCTTGATAGAAAAGGCATGGGATTGGTCAGCTCTGCTTAAATTTTCCCATTAAGACTACAGTAAGTTCTTTTGGAAAGATAGAAGAAGAAAAAAAAACACTACAGTTAGATTTTACTGACCTTGTCAGTAAGTAACTTAAGGCAGAAGCCAGTGATTTTTTTTATTTATTTAAGTGAAAGGGCAGAAATTCAATACCTAATTAATTTGTATCTTTTTTTTAATCTCAGAATTTGCAAAACAGTGCAGGTTTTCATATTAACCAAAGCACAAATGATCAATTTTTGTTTTCTTTTAGCAGATAGTGTAATTGCCACACTACATTTTACCCTATTTTGCTTCTGCTGCTTTATATATAATTCATAAAATTAATGGGGCTGCTGATAATTCTGAAGCATACTACATAAAGAGAAGCCAACTCTCCCTCTGCGGTGTGTCAGATAAATGTACAAACATTATCCAAAGAGATATAAAACTTTGGCAAACCAAATCAACTCAGATCCAAATAATAAAATTCCCACTGGAGTGCTTAGAGACTCATAGAATTTACTATAACAAGGCTTTGGAGCTCAGGATTAGAATGGCTTTAGAATATCATGGCATCTTGCTCAAAACACAGTAACAAAGTTGTTGACAGTTCATAGCTCTGTGACACTCTACATCTTATTCACTGCCCCAGAAAATATATCTTGTATCTGACAAGTCACTACTGAAACAGCTTGGTTTTTCCACTGCTGAAATATTATCAGTGTCAGTAAGGACCAAGTTTTCATGGCTGTTATACAAAGGTTTAGACATCCTTGCTTGAATTGTATGTGTCATTGGAAACCTAAGTGAACTTGACACATCATGTTATAAAGTTAAACACATATCTTTCTGTAAATTTCAGTGTGTATTATCTATTATCTGTAAATCTTTTTTTTTTTTTACAATTGAAGATAAGAAAACAGCCTTATCTTCCCTTGAACAGTTTCTCTTCAGGATTAAATAAATACAACTACTTCAATTTCTCTTAAATTCTAAAAAGTTCCCCTCACACATATGTGCTAGTCGTTCCTGACTCTAGGGGGCGGTGCTCATCTCTGTTTCAAAGCTAAAGAGCCAGCACTGTTCGAAGATGTCTCCTTGTTCATGTGATCGGCATGACTCAATGCTGAAGGCACATGGAACGCTGTTACTTTTCCACTAAAGTGGT
>JAPKID020007745.1:0-10149 GCA_026931265.2 Tropidonophis doriae
TTCACACAGATTGGTTGGCCATTTAACCAGACTGGGCCACAGCAATGCGTGGCCGGGAATGGCTAGTGGAATAATAAATAAGTACATAACATAAATCAGAAATATATCAGAAGTTTTTTCAATAATATTTCAGAAGTAGGGAAATTGTTGCAGAAAACGATGATGAAACAGAGTTTGGAAAAGATAATAATTCTTTGGCAGAATTTCTGCCAATAATCTATTTATATAGATTGCTTTCTATGCCTGTTCTGAGAGGTAGGCTGCAACATATAAAGCAAGAAAGAAGCTAGATCAACAAAGGTATATGTACTGCACCTCTGTAATATAGAATGTTAAGGCTAGGAGTGCAGATGATTTTCTAGCTGCCTTTCCCCTCTTTGCCTATGTTTTGGAAGGGAAGGAGATTAAAAAATGTAATTTGACACCACGGGGAATAAAATACAGTTTACATTTTGTAATTGAGAAATATGATTATGCTGCATTAAAATGCTGCAATGATGCAAGGCATCTTTCCAGTCCAGCCAATTACAATAATTTCTCTCTTTCAAAAATGTAAGGGAAAAGAGGGTTAGGAACCCACCATATCACATATTCACACAGGTGCATGCTTCCACCTGACATACTCAGAGAATATCACTTAAGAGTGTCAGTTCTGTGTCTGACAGGAAGAGATTAGAAATAGCAACCCTGGAGCGGCAAACAGACAGAGAGACAAGCCACACTGAATGTGTGATTCCTCCCGTTGAACATTGGAGCAACTGAGGATTGGAGCAATCCTCAGCATGAGGGCAAACCAGGGCACATTGCAAGAAAGCAGATTTTCAGATGCCACCGATCTTTTGGCTTTGCGATAAATGCACTCAGCCAGAAACAGCTTGCCATCCATAAACCATGATATTTCACAGGTAACATGTGAGATTGGAGACAAGTGGTCCATGGGATGCAGCATGCATAAAAAACTGAACAAGCCTCTTTGTTTCTTTACATCTAAACCGCCTTTCAGAATCCAGTTTAATTATAAGATGCATTGAGCTTTCCAAAGTGCTAATTGTGACCTCCTTAGCAGAGATGGAACCCGTAAGATGGACATATGTTCTCCTTCGGCCCCATTCTGGAGCTATATTGACTGCAGTTCCTGCATTCATCTGCTCTGGCTGGACTTCAAATCTGTGGATGCTGAGAGACTTAAAGATGGAAGGGAGGAGGGAGCTGGGAAAAGCAAGCAAGCACCCAAGTGGTGTTTTCTGAATGGGACGAGAGATTTCTCCTGCTCCCACCCAACGTGAACGATACTGTCAATGGAATTAAGTGACAAGAGCTTGCAAAAGAGAACGCTGGAGAGAGAAAAAAGCAAGGCGGGCTGAAAGGGAAAACTGGCAGAAAGAGAGCAGGGATGAATGAGGCCTTTGTTTAACCTTCTCATGCCATGAATAAGCAGCCTGCAGCTCTGAGATTCTTTGCAGATTGCCTGCCTGATGGAGGAGGAGCAAAAGCAGGAATGCAATTCATCCTCATTCCAAGAGCTTGCTAGCAGAGGAACAAACTTAATTTTTCTATTGGAGTAAATTCCCCTGATCAAGAGAAAAGAAAAAGGCAAAGCAGGAGCATTTTGTAATGCGGTGAACCTGGAGGCACGAGAATAAAAGGAAGAGAGCCCCGGCGTAGCACTCTTTTTCTTCCACAGGCAATTTAGCATGCAGTTCTAAGGCTCTGGTTCTTGACATCTCTGAAGGGGCCCATTCAGGCGCTTGGAAACAATGCCAATCCCAGCAACATTTCCAATGGAAATGCTTTGCATCAGCTCTGCAAGGGTCACATGAGAATCCAGAGGTGGGCTGGAGGAGTGTGGGGTTTTGTTGTTGTTATATCTGTGGTCATTGATACAATACAAGAGCAGAATTGGAAGGGACCTTGGAGATCTTCTAGTCCAACCCACTGCCTAGGCAGGCACCCCATACCATGTCAGATAAATGGCTATCCAACATCTTCTTAAAGACTTGCAGTGTTGGGGCATTCACAACTTCTGGAGGCAAGCTGTTCCACTGATTAATTGTTCTCACTGTCAGGAAATTTCTCCTCAGTTCTAAGTTACTTCTCTTCTTGATTAGTTTCCACCCATAATATCCCCTCTGAATGGAGGACCAATATAATTCTTCATACCGCATTATATTTTACATAACAGATGGGGTCAGAATGTATAGTGGGTGTTGCTAAGGCAAAAATTATATTTGCTTCCATTTCATTTACAACACATGAAATTAAAATTAATTAAATATATATATATGTAATGCAATTGCTTCCACATATATAAAAACATTCTGCATCTATCACATTGAACATTACAAGTGAGCAGTGACTTCCGGAGAACTTTCAAGATCACAGCCCTGGGGTTTAAGGTTAGGCGTCTTTGGCTTATTGTGTCATTTCGCTCAATATAATAAGCGTGACATGGCAATCCAATAATAAGAGCCATCCTGCTCTTTCAATGAGAAAACAACAGTGAAAAAAATGACTTGCATGTATGTTTTTTCATACAAGAATTAGAATGGGACTCTTAGAAACTGTATTTTTTTTTCTAATTAGCAAAGCTATTTAAATACATTGAAGTGTACTTTCTTAAAAACCTTTTTTTATTTTGGAAAAATGTTTTCAAAGCAGATTGGAAAGAAAAGTGGAGAAGGAAAGGCCATCTTCATGGATTGTGGTGTTCATGCACGAGAGTGGATTTCTCCTGCCTTTTGTCAGTGGTTTGTGAAAGAGGTTAATTAACAAGGTTTTTTGTCTCAAATTTGTTAAGAGTAGCCTTTTTCTAAACTGTGCTCCAAATGTGTAGAAACAACTTCTAGTATCCCTAGAAGTTCTTACTCGTTCAAAATTTTAGTTAGTTAGTTAGCTAGCTAGTTAGTTAGTTAGTTATATCTCACTTTATTATTTTTATGATAACTCAAAGGAGAAAATATACCTAGCGCATTTTCCTTCTCCTATTTTCCCCACAACAACAACCCTGTGGAGTAGTTGGACTGAGAAAGAATGGCTGTCCCAAGGTCATCCAGCTGGCTTTTATGGCTAAACTCACAATCTCTTGCTTTCTTGCCTGATGCCTTCATTCCTAAACCAAACTGACTTTGATCTTTTGATCTTTGCATGTTCTATAACTCCCAAGATCTAAGCCCTTGTATCCCACTAAACAAACACATTACTGTATTCTCCAAAAAGTCCATCATGATTAATATGGAAAATAGATTCTATAATGTATATGGCAGTGATGGCTAACCTTTTTGACCTCGGAGGCCGAAATCACATGCTCATGTGAAACAGCACTCACGCATGTGCCAACACCCACCCTGCAATGCACCCCGCCCTCCTGCACATGCGTGTATGACCCTCATGCTCCCCCACCACCTCGTGTTTCACCCACCCCTCATGCATGTGCACGACCTCCCCCCACCATATTTTATTTCTTTATTTATTTTTCTATCAATTTTTTATGCCACCCTACTCCTGAAGGACTCAGGGCAGTGTACAGCCAAAGTAAAACAGATACATAAAAGTTAAAAACAATTTTAAAAACATATTAAATAATGTTTAAAATCCAACAACCCCCAATTAAAATTAATAAAAATTCATATTTAAAAATTCATATTTACGCCAGCCTGGCTTGTTGGAAAAGAAAGGTTTTGCGAGCACGGCAGAAGGTGCATAGGTCAGGGATAGTTCTTAACTCTGGGGACAATTCGTTCCAGAGGACAGGTTTGTTTTGGGTCTAGCAGCCTTCCCTGAAGCCGCCTGCTCCACAGCCCATTTTGGGCCTAGCAGGCCTCTCTGAAGTCCCCCGTGCATGCATACACGATCCCCCCATCCCCATGCATGCATGTGTATCTCCCGCATGTGCAACAGAGACCCAAAAATTAGCTGGGCGGTGGGAGGTGCCCACACATGTGTATTGGAACTGAGCTGGGTGACAGCTTGCATGCTGGCAGAGAGGGCTACGTGTGCCACCTGTGGCACACGTGCCACAGGTTTACCGTCATGGGCATATAGTCTGATGAAAAACGCTGCAATTCTAAATGCACTTTATTTTATGAGTCTAAATTTTTGAGTACATAGGATCACAGAAAAAAATAGTTTTTTTTTCTAAAAAAAAGTTATATGTTCTAAATTTCTAAAGGCCATCAGCACCTATGGAAAAGACAAGGACATGACGTACATCTTGGATAACATGAATTTCTACATCGTCCCTATAGTCAATATAGATGGCTATGTCTGGAGCTGGACTCAGGTATTGTTCATACTTTTTAACAACATAATCTCTGTCTAGCACCTAAGATATGTTCTTTGAACCAAGGATTCCAATACCATCGGTTAAAGTTTAACTTTTATTTTGAGAGGCAAAAAGCATATATCAGAATTCCTCTCTCTTGCCTGCTGTTTTAAAATCTGATAATCCATTAATTTCACAAAGATTGGGGGGGGTATTGATAATCTGTTAGATTTTAAATCCTGCTGGCCTTTTTGCACACTTTTAATGCACCTAGATCAATAGATAGCCGGCTTTGGGTCATATATGGAGAAATGGGGATCTGTGAGCCCAGAGCTTCATAGGATCCTCATCCCTGTTTTATAATTTTAGAAGACCACTTTAATTATGAAATGCAGAATTTTATGCCATTATGAACATTTTTTGATGATATTTCAGTTCTGAATACAATAGAAATTTTGCGTACTAAAAATGTATTTGGTGTATTCATTTGGTCAAAAGTAGAACAGTCACTGAAATGAGTTGGAAAAAGTTAGTTGTAACTAATCCAAACCATTCATTTCTGTAAACTATTTTTAGTCTATATCCAATCCAACTTCATGTATCATCTTACATTTGCTGCTAACAATGGAAATAGCTATTGAAGACAACAAAACAAAATTAATAGAAATCAGAAATTACTGCAAATATCTATACTGCAAGGCACAGATAAGCATAACAAAAGATATGTATAATGTTATAATAGATCAAAAATATGAGCAATACAGTAATATCTATATCCATCTATTGTATATCTATTTCTATCTATCATCTATCTAGCTATATCTACCTACCTACCTACCTACCTATCATTTCATAAAACTGTAACATAATTCCAAGCCACCAGATTCAGCTTAGTTCAATATCTCTTTTAAATTATATATATTTGCTTCAGATCTAATTAATTCAACCAGTTTCTAGCCAAAATTAAAGCGACTGGAGAAAAAGAAAAATTTTATGTAGCAACATGAGCAGTTAAGCGTGTTTCTAAAAGGACACATATCTTCTCTATAAACTGCATTGGTTGCTGGTGCTTTTCAAGATGCTAGTTTTGACCCTTAAAGCCCTACAAGTCATGGGGCCAGTTTATTTGAAGGACCACCTATCTCTCCCCAGTTATTTGCCATCAGGTCCAGCAGGAGAGGCATGTTGCAGGTTCCATCCATTAAGAAGTTGACTGGGGATGAGCCTTTTCTGTTGGATGCCTTCTCTCTAGAACATTGTCCCTCCTAAAGTGAGATTAGCCCCAATCCTTATGGCCTTTTGCAAAGCTCTCAAAACATGGCTTTTTGGTCAGGCCCAGAGATCCCTTGAGAGAAGAGAACATGAACATTGTTTGCACCATTTATGACATCTTAAAATTAATCCTTCACAAACTTGTTTTCCTTATGTTTGTGATTTAATTGTTTTAGCTGGTTTTTACATTTGATTTTAGTGGTTTTGTTATATGCCACCTGCGCGTGCACACATACACACTCACACAAACACATTTACAGGACTCTAAAAATAGTCTGAAGGTTGGGGTTAGGAAGGCTGTTGCTTGGCTCTTGGTCTCTTTAACACCTTGGTACTAACAAGAAAAGACTGCAAAGAATTTACAGTGGAATAAATCTAAAATGCAGTTAGATTTCACTGAATGTGGCTACAATTACAAAGCCTGAATTGATGGGTGCTTATTAAAACCAATCACCTGCTAAATGGATAGGTGTGGATAAACCATGATTGGGAAAACTAATAAATTAGTTTTACTGATATCTAATCATTTTAGATATCAATTTTATAAGAGTAGATCCTGCTAAGCAAGAACAAGACAGATTTTAAGGCTGTCAATGACTCCATCAAGAAGCAGTTAATTCAGAAGGAGAAAAATAAAGCATTCTTGGATTTAAAGCTCCTGATATATTTCTAATGTAGTAGGAAATCTGTTGTTCTCTAATGCCTAGTTCTGGGTTTGGAATAAATTTTAATCTAGTCAAGCCATGTCTTTGAAATTTCTACCAGGTTAAGACCAAAAGTCAAGATAAGCTGTGAAGTGTTTGAGATCAGTCTAATCAGGGAAACCTGACAGAGCCAAAGCTTAAATGGGCCTTTTTGTATGTATAAGGTCTTCATTAGGGACATTTGTCTAATGGATGTGAGGAGGCCTCTCTTCTTCCTGCATTCTTTTACAGAACACTTGAACAAATTTTTTATCTGAACTGCATAGCAAAGAACAACTAAACAACTAAACAGGGAAATCAGGCTAGCAAATCAAAGCTCACTCAACATACTGTCCTGCATTGCCTTTCTGTAGACAAATTAATACATTACACTTTATATTAATATAAACAAAGAGAAAACATACAGAAATATATATGAGTCAGATTGAAGTCCCTAAATGATTTTTGTCCAGCAGAATCGTTTCTGGAGAAAGAATCGTTCTAATGCATCCCGTAGTAACTGCATTGGTGTTGACATCAATAGGAACTTTGATGTTGCATGGTGTAGTAAGTAGCCTTTGTAACATTATGTATATCTACATGTTATTTTCATTTGACTAATCCAGATGGTGTTTCAGTAAAATTATTTAGATTGCCGCTAGACCTTTAGAGTAAATCCACAAGAGTTGGATTGAAAATATCATGCTTAATGAATTTAGGAACTAAGACTGAGTAAATATTTCATTTTTTTATTATCACCAAAGTTGTAGTTTCATCAATTTCATGTTGAAGATAAAAAGATAAAAGAACAGGCCTTTATTTTTGTTACTCTTACAAAGCATTACATATATTTTGGTACAATTCTTCAAATACGACTGATAACAAAAGCACCATTTTAAGCAAATACAAGTGAAACTATATTTAGTGTGAAGAATAAATTGTAAACCGTAAAACATTAACTCTTTGCTCTTAACAGCAGTAAGACAAGTTATAAGACAACACTGAAAAGGATTAGGATCATGGTAGAATTTTAGACCTGGTCTTTATGGGAAAAAATAAGCTTATTAACTAATATCATTGAAAAAAGATGGTGGAGACTTTATTTTTATGCAGGAATAATAGGAATGACTCTATCTCAAGTATAAGAGATCCTCCATTATGAATTTAGAAGGGTAAAATTACATGTATTATAAAATTGCATAATTTCTGTTTTCCTATGTAACTCAAATATCTATAACTGTTTTGACCTCCATGCCAAGTCCTAAACGATGGAGGAAAGTGTTTTAATATTGGTTATCATTGTATCATACATGGCATCAGTGTTGACACTCATTTCTTGACTACTGTGAGAAGTACAAAACTCTGACTGTTATTCTTCCATTTTAGTTCTCTAAAGGAGACAAAGTAGCATTGTACACTTCCCAGAATCCTATTGCAATTTGTCACCAATGTAACTTGCCACTTTTGGTCCATAAACAAGTGGAGTCTGCGCTTGTGGGATACTGTTAGAAAGAAGGGGGGGGGGGAAGGCAAACTTCTATTTATTATATATGTAATAATATATGGAAATTGTATCCTATTAAATATTCTAGTACAATAATTGTCCAGTATTATAGTTTGCATAAGAGTTAAACTATCTCTAGTGTATATTCCTATGGACATCTACTAGCAGTAATCCCTACTGAATTCATTGGGACATACTTTTGAATAAACTTGGGGGGGAAATCCTTTGCAGTCAAATCAATTAGTTATTTGAACATGTTTAAATGGCTTATTTCTATTAATCAAATTAACAGTATAGGTCAGTGGAAAATATTCTGATTCAAAGCAAACAAATAAACCTTTATCAGAAATCTCTGTGCTAGCCAGGGTCAACTTAACTGTGTAATAAAATGGAAGTGTTCTTTCCACCAACAGCTGCTGATTCTTCCAGAAATCCCTGTGAAGAAACATATTGTGGATCTGCACCAGAATCTGAACCAGAAACTAAAGCAGTTGCCTCATTCATCCGCAGCCATCTTTCTTCAATCAAGGGCTACCTCACCATGCATTCCTACTCTCAGATGATATTGTTCCCTTTTGGTTATACCTATGAGAAGACAGAAAATTATAAAGAATTGGTATGAAGGCATTACAATTGTCCTATTTCCTAACAAATTTCCTAATTTGATTCTGTCTGCTATGTGCTCAACTAACACAATTCTTTAATGATCTTGGGATGGTATCCAACAAAGAAATTCACATCCAGAAAACCTAGGATTTCATCTGGCTTGTCATACCCACCCAAAATTAATACCAGATTGTTACATTTAAATGTGACGAAAGGAGTATTTTTTAAATAAATGGCAATTGATTATATGAAAATTATTTACATTACCTATCGATAAATTAAATCAAGTTTGATTTTTGCCCTGCCCCCAACTAACTTCTTTGTCGTAGGAGTTTAATCCCAAAATCCTACTCACAAACCAAGTGTGACTCTCAATCTGGAAAAAAAAGAATCAGCACTCCTTCACCTTGAGTAGGAAAGGTGAGAATGGCCCATCAGCATTTTTAATCACATACAGCACTTTGTCACCCGCCAAATATATCCAGAATGTACAAGCGTGATGAAATCTGCATTGTTCAAAATTTTGATAGAATTCAAAATCTTCTCACAAAAATTGCACACAAGGAACTTTAGAACTACACACTACTAGAGCAAGGTAAAATTAGAACAATTCATAGGAATACTTGTGTGAATTTTTTTTGCTGAATTCATAAGCAATGGAAATGAAAAAAAATTAGATCAATAAGATGAAAAATTCAGTGAAGCGTAATTGAGGTAAGCAAAATCCATGCAGGTGTTCTAGATTCTGTGGCTCAAAAAAAAGCATATAGGAAGCTTACTTTTAAGACCTATGTATTTTGCTCCAATTGATGCTAGCTTCTTCTTTGTTTGATACTAGAATGAACTTGCAAAAACAGCTGTCAAATCTATAGCCACTCTGTATGGTAAAGAGTATAAGTATGGAACATCAGCATCTACTATCTGTACGTATTTTATATATTGCCAAAATACCTATTACATCCTTTGTAAGTCACGTTGGACATCAATTGGGCTTTCTTTGTCTGAGTAGAAGAAGAAAAAGAAGCATGGAGATGTAACAAATACAGGTAGTCCTTGGTTAATGATCACTTCTTCAGCAACCATTTAAAGTTACAACAGTGCAGGGATCGTATGGCCGGTCCTTGAAGTTGCTGCTATTATAGCATTGCTGCAATCAGAGATTGCCTTTTGCAAGCTTCCAACAAACAAAGTGAATGGAGAAGACAAGTAGTTTCAAGTTGCAGTAAATTGCAGTCATCTGACATTGTGCTTAAGGACAGTGTACCATTCACTTAATAACCACAACCGGAACTGCTATCTTAAGTTGATCACATGCTTTTTCATTTTACGTTGGCATTGGACTTACCAGTCTCAGTTATGGTCATTTACCGAGGACTAAATGTACTATCTACTATATAGAAGATGTATTTTTTCAAAGAGCTGTTGGGTCTATATTTGGGTCTTAGAAGACCCAAATGTTTAGGTATCCTGAAAAGAACTCATCTTTGACTTGTTTGTGTGGACACTAAATAAGGAAAGGAGAGAGGAAAAACAGATCAAAATGGCTAAAACAGATGCAGGTCAAAAATGGAGTTACTCAGCAAATGCATAAAAGTCCATGAGTGTAAATGGATGATATCTCCAAGAGATTAATAATAGATCAATCCCACATTACTGATTTCAGTAATGTTTATTTGTTTCTCTCCTTTTAGAAAATAAGCAGGCAACTGGGCCATAATAATAGACTAGCAATTAGCCTTGTATACTGCGTCATTGTGCTTTACAGCAATCTCTAAACCAATAGTTCCCAACCTTTTTTTCACCATGCCCCACCTAAGCCCCTC
>JAPKID020007746.1:0-10149 GCA_026931265.2 Tropidonophis doriae
TCGTAACAGCAACCAATCCACAAAAACTCCTTCGCTTGCAATTAATCGATCAGACACCTTCTCTCCTCCCCCAGGTCTGGGAGGCATTTAATCCACAGAATCTCCGAGGGGGTGTTTACAAACTCCCCCTCTCGATCCTCTATCCACGACCAAAAGCAGCTGGAGAAATTTTTTTTCTTTTAAAAAAGTCAACTCACACACACCATACAGCAAGTTCCTCAGTCTCGATGCTCTCCACAACCCCGAATGTCAGCCAAAGCATTCTTTCTACAGTTCCAACGTGCCACTGGCGAAAGGGATCTCTCCCCCTGCATCCGTTCCCCTGGCTCCTCGGGCGAAGCGGAATTGCCTTCCCCCCGACCCTCACCTGGCGCTATGCCTGGGTGGGGATCCCCGCATGCCGCCCGTTTGGTGGGGGGGCCTTAAATAGCCCCCGTAGCCCCCGAAGGGGCCATCAAGGAAAAACAAGCGGCCGATGAGTCAAGGACTCGTCCGACACCCCTGGCGTCCGGAAGTGGAAGTCAAAATTCTTGCCTTTGAGCAGGGGATTGGATAGAAGATCTCTGAGGCCCTTTCTATGCATTGTCTGAATATTGTATTTTCTTACAGGCATGGAGAATTGGGAGAGATTCAGATGTGTTCCAGTGGCTAGTTAAAGTCCTTCACTCTCAAGGTGAAAGAACTATTTCACAAGGACTATTTCATGATACAGCAGTCAATAATATTAAGTTCACTTGCCAAGATGGAAAAGTGCTGAAGGGTGTTTCAAATGCTAAATGGGGTAAATATGGTGATTGGAGTGAGTCCTGCGCAGTTGGGGCTATATGTTCTGTCAAGACCAAGACCAAGGTTGAAGTTGTTACTAAGAAGAGAAATGATTACACAGGGCTTAATGATGTAGAGTTTGCCTGTTGTGATTGAAACCTAGAGGATTCATCATACAACTACACCATCTCCATTTTCAACTTTGCTGATATGTTACTAAACTACATTTGGGTGTATGTATGTATATAAAAATTAAAAAAAAATAAACCACACAGATTACAGTTGAAATTGAAAAAAGTTGCAAGTGGCTTTTTAAAATTGTGTCTCCTGAAGCCTCTGTGTATTTACAAACTTCCCTCACAGTATGCTATGGTTAGGTTCTCTGGGAACTTCAGCTACAGTAAATTCATTGAAAGCGAGATCCTGAACCAATGGGAGAAAGGGCATGGTGTCATATTTGTAAGCAAAATATGTAGGTTGGTTGGTTGGTTGGTTGGTTGGTTGGTTGGTTGGTTGGTTGGTTGGTAGGTAGGTAGGTAGGTAGGTAGTGCTTTAGAGAGAGATAGGGAAAATACAGTAGGGAGGGAGGGAGAGGAGAGAGAGAGAGAGGGAAAATACAGTAGGTAGGTAGGGAGAGGGATAAAGAGAGAGAGAGGAAAAAATACAGTAGGTAGGTAGGTAGAGGGATAAAGAGAGAGAGAGGAAAAAATACAGTAGGTAGGTAGGTAAGTAGGTAGATAGGTAGGAGGATAGAGAGAGATAGGGGAAAATACAGAGGTAGATAGGTAGGAGTATAGAGAGAGATAGGGAAAAACATTGTTGGTAGGTAGGTAGGTAGGTAGGTAGGTAGGTAGGTAGGTAGGTAGGTAGGTAGATAAAGAGAAAGGAAAATACAGTAGGTAGGTAGGTAGGTAGATAGGTGGGGGGTAGAGAAAGATAGCAAAAAATACAGTAGGTAGGTTGGGGGTTATACGGTGGTTGTGTGAACATGTTTCTGTGTGCAGGTGTACATCTACACACAGATTGGTTGGCCATTTAACCAGAATGGGCCACATAAATGCGTGGCTGGGTACAGCTAGTACTTTTATACAAAAACACCATGCATTCTCGCACTGTTTTTATTACATACATTTTTATAGAACATGAGCTTTTCCAACAAACTGTACAAGATTTGCAATGCCAATAAAAGGAAGAAACAGAAAGCTGAATTTGTTAAACCAAGAGGATATATTCTTTTTTTGATATTTTGTTTTGTTTCTGTATTTTAATTTAGTTGAGAAAGAAGTGCCTTGGCACCCTTATAGACATAATTGGAATGGAATACAGTTACTGAAAGTTACAAACAGAAAAGTAATTGAAACATAATAATCAGCAGAACAGACATCCAGGTTAAAAGAATTTAATAGCAATAATATTACATTCTTCAAACAATAAAAACAAATTGTCAGACAATTCAGTTCAGGTATTATTAATATAATTAAGTGGCATCAATAAGCAAATGCTTCAAAGAAGAATTTTATTTGCTAGTATGTTTTCTAAATAAATCCTGCAATAATTATGACTAATATTAAAAGATGGTTGTCATCAGATATTCTGTTATGTTTCAATTGTTTGTTTTTACTACAAACATTGTGTCCTGGCAGATCTATTACTCTAACACGAGTAATGCTTTATGTGCTCATGTTCCATTTTGGGTAGTTTCCAGATGATAAATGAGTTTCTCAGTCTTTATTTTCATTTTCAGACTGCAGTTGCTAGCATAAAAAATTAGTTATTCAGAAAGCAAATTTTCTAACACATTTTATTCAAATAAAAATATTTCTACATTATTTATGTATGAATTGGAAAATTAGACATTTTTCCTTGTATCGCATTATCTTACACAAAAATGAATATAAAAACGAACACACGTAGCAGAGATGGGTTGCTGCTGGTTTGGCCCTCATCACCCGAACCGGTAGTAGCAGTGGTGGGAGGCTCCGCTCGCCTTCCTGGGCACTTCTGCACATGAAAAGAAGCTTCTGTGCATATGCAAAAACAATACACAAGTACAAATGTGCAGCACGCAGGAGCGTGCCCAAACCAGTAGTAAAAAAAATTAGCAATCCACCTCTGACATATAAGTATTATAATGGCTATTTTTCGGATGCATGTTAACAAAGGTTGCATGAACAACTAATCCCTGTAGTTATTTCAATAGTTGTAAAAGCAGACAGAGTAATGCTAAGATAGGATAATATTTTTCATCCATTCAGATGATTTACCAGGACCAATTTAATTTTGAACATATTTTTCTATATTCAACCATTTTCTATATTTTGGAAATTCAATTATTCAGTTATGGCCATAATTATTTAGACTACAGTTGTTTATACAGAGGCATTAAAATGTGTGTGAAATTGTTTAGAGCTTTAAATAATTTAAAGAGTAATTTAAAGATATGTCTTCAACCATGTAGCTTAGCCTTATATTATGATCAGCAAGTTTTCTTTGCTCACTTGTCCATGATACTAATCAAGTTGGTAGGTCTAGAGTCTAGATGTTACAATAGAAACTCTACAATGGTCTACTAGTCTCTATCTTCTTGTTGGAAATGTTGTTAAATATGCTATGAATAGAAATAAATACCTCAGATTGAAAAGTGTATTGTAATAAACTAACATGTATTTGAAAATCTAAGAAATTTTAGAGAATACAGAACAACAGAGTTAGATGGGACCTTGGAGGTCTTCTAGTCCAATCTCCTGCTCAAATAGGAGAAAATTCCTGACAAATGGCTGCCCAAGTCTTCTTAAAAAACACCAGTGATGGGGCACCCACAGCTTCTGAAGGAAAATTGTTCCACTGATTAATTGTTCTCACTGTCAATAAATTTCTCCTTAGTTTTAGGTTGGGTATCTTTTTGACAAGTTTCAAAGGGAGCAAAGAAAACTTGCTTCGTGTCTTGCCCTCAAGTGCTTTGGAGAATAGGTTGTCCCCTTCTTTTTGACAGCTTCTCAAATATTGGAAGACTGCTGTCATGTCATCATTGATCCTCCATTTTGTTAGACTATTGCATTCATTTTTTTTCTTTCAGAAAGCACCTAAGGCACAGGGCAATCATTCACAACCAAAAGACACTAAAGCTGACAAATGAGACAACATTACCTGTATAAATAAATGGATTTTAGCTGTATTCACAAGAACTATCAACAAAATCCTTGAAGAATTATGTAAAGGTCTTTTTGTGGATAAAGGCAAGATTAGTGCAGTCGGGAGCTGGACAGTCTAATTAAATGGTTTAAATACTTTAAATAAACTCCTTAGTTAATAACTTATAAATGCAGGTTTTCTATTTGTAAGAAATATTTAATATTAAAATTCCAGTTTCCTACAAAGTAATTAAAGTCTTAAATCTTGATATGCTAGTAATCTGAAAGGTAATAATTTAACTGGCAATGTATTTAAGTGAGGTACTCTTCATATCTGTTTTTCTTCTAAAGCAGAGGCTTGAATTGTATGGTTATTTATAAAGAAATAAGAAAAAAGCAAAATTGGAAATAATAAAACTTTTTACAATTTAAAAAAAAAAAGCAAAATAATTATTCCCTAAAGAAAAGAACAGCATGTTAAGATAGGACTGAATATAGTATTCAGACATTCCAGAGCTTGTACCTCACTCCAAGATCAATTGAAGAATATCTCCCTTACTTTGCATTCTGCTAAACTAAGAACTAGTTTGGTCTAGAGGACAAGGCACTAGACTAGAAACCAGACTACTGTGAGTTCTAGTCCCACTTTAGGTATATGAGCCTACTGGATGACTTTGGGCAGTCATCTTCTCTCGATCCATGGCATCTGGCTCAAGTGACAAGCAGTTCAGTCAATTCATGTCACAACCAATGGATCAATACTCAGTTGATCTGATAAAAATGAACCCTGTGCTTGTGGGAAAACACTAGGAAGAAAAAAAAGGTGCAGTTTGCTAAGCTGTGTACTTCAGTGGCAAATAGTAACAGAAGCAAGGGAGGAGGAGGAGGAGGAGCCCATCTGAGAGCAAACCCATGGGCAACAGCAATTAGTAGCTCTACTTACTTGAGGCAGATGAACCAAAGGGGCATCTTAGCCAAGGATACACAGCTCAAAAAACTACCTAGATCTGACACCGAGTAATGGTCCAACAAATTATGCAGTGGATCTCTTTCTATTCTTGCTTGCACCATATGTCCATAGAAAGGCATCAAGGAGGTTTGTTCTCACATTCTCCCTCCTGGCAAATGTGACTCAAAGCTCAATATGTTACTAACAGGAATTGCCAAGAAAGGCCATTTGGAATTGTGAACAACCTGGCCATTAAATGGCAGCGGTATTTTCCATAGGTACATTTTATTAGAATAATCTTTGAACTATTCCACTACATGAACTTCAATATTACTAAAATATCTTTCCATCTGTGCGAGTACAGGTTCGGGAGAACAGGCTGGCAAGAGATGGCAGGCAGTGTTATTTTAAATAGCTGTTCAACCAAATAAATACTAAGCACATAGTTCAGCATTTCAAAAATTGTAAAATAAATCATCATCAAAAGCCTTATTTTATGAATCTATAAATCTCTGGAAAATAAACGTTTTCTTCATCTTGCTGTGTTTTAATAAAGAATCCTCCCTTTTTACTCACTCAATTACAATATCACTATCAGTTCAAATTACAGGTCAGAGATACTGAGCTTAATGTATGTACAGCCAGTTCTCTCCTCCTAATAACCTGTCATTCCTGGGATTTGAATGTCAGAATGCAGCCTGCTGTGGTAATGCTCTTCGGCAGTGCTGTGATGAAAACTTTGGACAAATCATGAAGAACATTCCAGATCGAAATCATCAGAAGGTTACTGGGGAGAGCTTTTCATTCTGCTTTGACCCCTTGATCTGACAAGTGACACCTACAAAATGAACAGCCCTCCAACTTAAATTGTTTAACTGTAGCCTGATCAGTTTTATTATCTTGCTAATCCGGATATCAGCCATTTCATCAGAATGGAAGATATGCATATCATGAATTATTTTGACACCAAGACCTTTTAATTTTTGCCAGCAATATTTCACCGCACCAATCAGGGCCTGCAGTCAGTGATGCTTCTCACCTCCTGAGATGTCAAGAGGACAGTGCACTCCTGACAGTACCAAATCATCGGGGAGCTGTAACGAGCTATTGCTGCAATTATTATTATCTCCTGTAGCCATGCATTTCATTACAGAGCAAGCAGGCAGAGGCTTCTATCGTCTTATTGAGGAATCGCCGCTGTTTTATGTGCTGCAGGGCTCTATGGTGTAATTTCTTTTCTCCTCAGCAGACAAGGGTAGGTGAATTTCTAATAAAAACAAAACATTGGCGAGGTGCTGTAGGAAAGGAAAAATGATCACAATACACTACATTAAGCAGAGGTGAGACTGTTTAAATGGTCCACTTCTCGTTTATGAAAGCAGCGGTTAATCAGCAATATGGTTTGCTACAGACAGAAATAAAACACAGTTTATTTTAAATATATATATTATTCCGCATATTCCCCCTAATCCTTTGGTTTAGCTTTCTCTACTTTATACACAGGAGCCTCTGATACCAAAACATTCAAAATGTAAAGATAAAAGGAAATTAATGTTGATTAGACAAAAAGGCTGTGGAACAATTTGTTTATGGTGAGGAAAAGTGTTTATATATGTGGCCTAGAGAGATTTCCATTTCATAACTATTTTATAACCAGGCTTCCTAAAAAAGCTTCACTTGACTTAGAACGTCTATTTCTGCCACAAAATATGCTTTGCATTTTCCTCATTTCTTCAAATATCCTGAAGCCATCAGATCCTTCCATAATCTTCATCTGTTAGACTTTTCTCTTTCTAGTTCCAAGAAGCCAATCTAACCATAACATCATAAAGATTAAATAAATGATATTGATCAGAGAAAACCAAAACATGTACTGCATTTGATTTCCAAGATGCAATATTCAGTCTTCCAGGGTTTCACAAAATGTTTCAACTTGGAGATAATATCTATACACAAAATTATAATGTACCCTACACATCAGAGGTGTATTGCGCGTGCACAAAACCAGCAGTAATGCCAGCAACAACTCAACCCTGCCCTACATATTTATTAAAATTGTGCATAAAAATATTTAGAAAAAGTGTTTTTCTCTCATGTGAATACAAATATAGCATTTCCCTCTTCGAAGAAATATGTTCCCATTTTAAGAGCTTCTTTAATGACTCAGTGTCCTAAAGTAGCAGCATCTTTGTTCATATTTATACAATAGCCCTCAAAGGGACATTGCTACTTTAATTAGTAGCAGAGAGGTACTGTGTTCGTTTTTATACAAGATCCAAAGATTTCTTCTGAGTCATTTTTTTAAGCATGCATGAGTCTAATGTACAAGATAATAAGTGGTAATTACATATATTTAATTTGGTATGTATGCTCACATAAGCTCCTCATATATGAAGCATAGTAAACATGTATGCTTTTGTAACTATTGATGATGCATATACATTTGTAATTTTCTATATGGAAGTAATACTGATATAAAAAATTCATGGCATGATAATTCCCAATTATAAGTCTATTCAACTACTGTAAACATTGATATTTAAAATGTTGATATCTGAATAATCTCCAATGGATTATCAGAAATTTAGCGGGTTTAATGTTTGTCAATTAAAGATGTTAATATTGATAAAATACAATCTTAAAAAAGCAACTGTCCTTTTTTTTTTAAAAAAAAGAATAGCCTTGTATATGATTATAACGTAGTTATAACTAATTGCATTTTTTTTCGTCTGTACTTGATCTTTGGGCAGAAATCATAATTTTCCTCCATACATTTCAAAACAAAAACTAGTTAAGTATGAGTGCTCATACAATATAACTGTATGTATGTCATTGAAAATAAATCTCTAACACAAGCACACACAGTGCATCAGTTGTTTCAATTGATCAAACAGCTGGCTTTAGTTTACTGAGCTATTTGTATAGGATTGATCTACAGCAAACAGTGAAATAACTCTGCTTGCAATGTACATCTATTTGAAGTCAAGGTTGAAACTCCCACTGACTTTCATTGAGATGGATTGTATTCCAAATAATTGCACAAGATCTTTTTTTTTAACCAAATATTTATCAATTCCAAAATAGTCTATTCCTAAAGTATAGAATTGAAGAACATGAAGAGTCTACATATGTATCTATGAAGTAGCAGATTCAAGAAGTAAATCTTTCCCTGGGCTGCATATCAGCAGGATGGAAGGGTTATAGTATTTATGACTCCCACATGAATTTTCTTCCCCAAAATGGAATACTAGTCAAAAGAGAGAGAGATTCAATTATCCTGCAACCTGAAATGGTCCAAGACAAGAAAAGCTTTTTCATCTTGTCTATGCTTGTAGGACAGATTAGACAACATTTCAACATACATTTATTTCCATCTAATGCATACAGAAAACATTTTACGTGTGACATTTTGCATCATTAGAGAACTAAGTCTTCAAATAATAACTCAATAACTTGGGTTAAACCCCAAGAGTTTGCATTGAGTTTGTTTTATTTATAACAATTTATAGATTACTTATTTCAAACAAGGTTCTAAACAGCATACAGAATAGTATAAACATCAAAATTAAAATCAGTAACATAAAAGTTATTAACATAAAGCAGACAAATAATATTCATCATTATCTTACTATTCATGATAGGACCAAGGGATGATATCGTCAATAAAATACTATAAATGGAGGAACCTGCCATTGTAGGCTCCTGTACATAAAGGCTTTCTAACATAGCCCATTCTTAATGGCTTTTCTCAATGCCAGCAGGATTAATGCTGATTTAATCCCAGATCAAGCCTTCTTTCAAGAGAGACAGGCAACAAAAGAAGAGGCCTTCATAGTTGCTTCAAGGGTGGGAATTCCAGAGCTTCCAAGGCTTTTACATAAAAACCCACTCCTGGTTATTCTCCCCCACCCTTTATTTTTCATTTAACAGTATGATTTAGAGGATGGAAGGTCCTTTTGCGCTGTCATTGCTTGATAAGTAAAAATCAGAGATCCATGTGAAGTACTATAAAACAACCAATTCTCAGATATACCTTTTACA
The DNA here is from genome assembly GCA_026931265.2 of Tropidonophis doriae. Classification (NCBI taxonomy): domain Eukaryota; kingdom Metazoa; phylum Chordata; class Lepidosauria; order Squamata; family Natricidae; genus Tropidonophis; species Tropidonophis doriae. Next base: position 8,887 of record JAPKID020007746.1, read on the forward strand.
TACAGTCAAATATGCTCTATATTAGCTGGAAACAGCTTTGTCACAATTATAGATATAATAAAAGTATTTTCTAGTGCAACCTGGAATGGCTGGATTGACTGTAGAATCTAGACCACTTCCCTTTGATTGCACCATGGAAGCTAAGGTAAAGTATATTTTTTTTAGTTATTTTATTCTGGTGATATGACTAATTCAGTTTTCATTATTAAAGCAACATGTTCTAGTATGTTTTTTTATGTAGAGTAACAGCTGATGCTGTTTGAAAGTTTGGCACCAAAGAAACAGGACCATATTTTGCAATCACCCCCCCCTCCACACACCCACACACACACACACACACAATATTTTAATAAATTCATTGCAGAAATTGCTTGTTAAATTTCAAGTCATTTTATTTGGCAAAGACAAGCTTAACAGTGTTTTACTAGACATTCTTTAATCAAAAATTAAATGATGAAAATTATTTTTAAAATGCTTTTTTTAAATATAGTCCAAGGTGCTCACAACGTAGATAATCCCCACACCATCCAGATCAAAGCTCAAATTAAGAACCATAATATTAAAAGAGATTCTGTTGTCAAACTAACAATCTTATTTGTACATTATGATAAAAATGAGGCAACGTTATCCATGCTGTCCTTATAAGAAGCTTTCTTTTTGCTCAGTGAATTCTACAGTGTCATGTACGAGTCTAGATATAAACAATATTTGGAATCCATTTCTCAGTACACTTTGATAATATACAGCCCTGAACAATTCTGAAATAGTGGCTATTCCTTGACAAACTGAGATCTTTGCATTTTTCAGGATTGGGCTGTTCTAATGGATAGAATCAGCTGCAGCCTCAAGCAACTGGTTTGAGGAAATTGGAGTATTATTTAATGTGCATAGTATTTCATGCACACTCTTCTCTGGTATATCAAAGAGTGATACTGATATAATTTGGCTTGCTATTAATTATATGCACTTTTACTTGGGGGAAAAACCAAGAATCCAAGTGGCACAGTGGTTAAAATGCAGTATTGCATTCTCCCCACAGTCTGGAATTCAGTCCTGACAAGGCTCAAAATTGACTTAATCTTCCATCCTTCCAAAGTTAATAAAATCAGGACCCAGATTGTTGGGACAATTGCTGACATTGTAAACCACCCAGAGAGTGCTGTAAAGCACTGGGGGAAAGTATACGTAAATGTTAGATGTTGAGGTAGGGTCCGACACAGGTTTCTCAAAAACAGGAAAGGTTTATTTACAAGGATATATAAA
>JAPKID020007747.1:0-10149 GCA_026931265.2 Tropidonophis doriae
CTCGGCGTATAAGACGACCCCCGATTTTTGGTTGCCTTTTGGGGGTTTCAAAAGTCGTCTTATACGCCGGAAAATACAGTAATACAGTTTATTGCTATATCCTATTATTTTTGTTCCTTGCATAGTAGCAAGCTATTGCTGTTCATGCTAATTACAACTTCTGGGTATATTGCAGGAATCAAGATCGTATGTAACAAGATGTGGAACAGCTGAATTTAAGAAAACATATTGCATACCATCTCAAAATTCTACCATAAGCTTCACACATTTGTTAAAAAGCATGGGAAACAAGATGGAACCTTGTAGGACATCACAGATCAATGGCCTAAGGGTTCAAACAGAAATCACTTGACATTAACATCACCTGACAGGCAGATTGGAATCACTACAAAACATCATTTTCAAGGCCAGATCTTGCCAGATGCTTCAGAAGGATACCATGGACTGATGGGCCTGAGGCCAAACTACAGTATTCTTTCCAAACCTCATCCACTCATTACATAATATCAGTATCCATTACACTGAGAAATTTTTATCTTGCACTCCTTTGTCCCCAATAATTATCAACCCATGTATGATAAACATTGCAACTTTTTTCTATTTTTTTCTTACATGGCTGATCACTTGCTTTGAATATACTATAGCAGTGTCCTCTCTCATATTTCACTAGCTTGCCTTGTTAAATTCACCTAAGTAGACAACTCTCCTACCAAAAGTACAAAGGCTGGTCTGATTTCTAGCTTTAAGTTATTCAGGGCAGAAAACTATCCTCTTATTTTTAAGGTACCCATTACATTATTGATAGCATCATATAAAAAAAATAAATGACATTGTAGCCAATAAAATTTAAAAGACAACTGTAGTAGAAAAGTAAACATGAGAAGAGAATGGTACCATGTATAACACAGTGATCAGTGTTGAAATCTATATTTTTTTTTGCCACCAGTTCTGTGGGTGTGGCTTGGTAATGGGTCATGTGACTCGGTGGACATGGCCAACTCACCCCCCCCCTTTTAAAGCATTTTCCTGCCAGTTCAGGTGAATAGGCAGGGGGAAAAATGCTATAAAAATGAGAAAAAACCCAGCTTCTGATGATCACGCGGATCAGCTGTGACCTGCGCAATAGTTGGAAGCTTTTTTTTTTTTTGCTTTTTAAAGCATTTTTTTCTTGCCTATTGGCCCAAACTGGCAGGAAAGAAATACTTTAAAAAGCGGGGAAAAAGCTTCTGATGATCGCACGGCTCACAGCTGAGCCACGTGATCCTGTTTTTTTTTGTTTTCTACTGGTTTGCAGAACCAACAGCAATTATCCCTACCGATTTGACCAGTGTTCCACCCATGGCAGTGATGGCTAACCTTTTCGGCACCAGGTGCTGAAACTGGAGCACGTGCATGCGGGAGCACCAGAACTCAGAAGAGAGTAGCATGTTGGTGCACATGCATGTGGCAGCCAGCTGCTCTTTTGGGTTCCATCATGTGCATGTGCGCCAGCCATGTGCATGCTGGAACCTGGAAGCAAGCAGCTGTCCATGCACATGAGTGCCAGACCAGCTGTCTGACGCGCATGCGTGCGACGGAACACAAAAGAGCAGCTGGTGATGGTGCGCATGCCCACAGACAAGACTGTGTGTGCCACCTCTGGCATGCATGCCATAGGTTCACAATCACTGGTATGAGACAAAAACATCAATGTATATAATAAAAGAAAAAAAGGCACTAGATACAGCATTAGAGGCTCCATTAAGAGAAACTACATTTTGAAGATAAATGCAATATTGTCTTAATTCAGATGTCTGATTTTTATGACTAATCTCACTGATTTCATTTGGCAGTAAAGGTTTGCTGAAATCATAACTGTAAAGTTGAAACTTTAGTAGTATTATCTACTTTGCAAGATTGTCTAGGCTTTAATTGAAGTTTGTAAAGTGGAATTATTAGGTGAAGCTGTACATGATATAAAATATATATTATCTTCAGCTAAATGACTATCATTTTTCCCTCAAAATAAGAAAATTTTAGATGCGTAACTTTTTTTTATATACATAACACATTTTTGCTACTATTTAGCCTGTTATTTCTTTCAGGTGCCACTTAACCTAAATGTTATCCAAGTTACTATTCCAGTAAGAAATCCTGATTTCTCCTCCTTATGCACAACTATATAAAATGAGTGCATAACTGAAGGATAATATTCCTCTTGAAGAGACAGGCAAAACCTGCCAAAGGGATGTTTAATTCAAAATTGTCATGGAATTCAATTCTTCAATTCAATTTTTCTCTGAAAATAATTTATATACAAAGGATAGCAGATTATATATAAAAACAAAACTAAAAATATTTTAATCTTGCCTCATTTTAAAATTCAAATAAAGAGACAGAAGATTTACAGCCAAAAGGAGCTATTAGCTAAGATCCACCAAATGGAGTGTTCTGTTGAAATTGTTTAAATGTTTCTTATTTGGAATAAATTTTGAGTAGCCAAAAAGAATCAGTCTTTTCATACAAAGCTTTAAATGTCAGTTACATCATAAACCCAGGGATATCAATGTATTGCTGCTGTAATGGGAATAGGATATGTGAGTCATTGCAAGTCCCTCAAAGATCTATCAGTACATACAAAGGACGATCCAAAAATCAGACCCATAGACAATTTATTATATTACATGAAATATTCAAATTAGTTGCCATGACATATAGACTTCTAAGTACTTTAACATTTTCGCTGCGGGTGGGGGTGAATACCACTCCTCTATGACTTTTGATACACCTTTATCATCTATTCTCAATCCACTGTTGCTTAGAAATGTTATAAAGATCCAGCACCTCACTAAGGCTTTTGATAGACTTTCACTTCATTGCACTTGCCGTCTTTTTTGTTTTATTGTAAACTTTAATTTCATTATGGCGAGTTGCTCACTCATTGAGAATCAGGTGGCATCCAAGTTTAAATCTTCATAATAACCTACATTTTGCCTACCAAGTTAGCTTGTCAGAGGCCGAAAATGCTTCACCAATATGGTGGTAATACTATCATTGATTTTGTAGAAGTGTGGGAGGATACAATAGTTCCCCTATCTTCAGAAACAATTAGTTCTTTAGGAACAACTTCATGATTAGATATTGTCTGGATACAATCTGATATGCAAATCAGAACAAAGCTAATTTAATTGTTTTCACCATAATAAACCTTTAGAAATTAAAATGTGTTATTTCAGAGTATGCTCCCAAGAAATCACATCTAGTGTTTTGGCAATGTTAATTTTTACTCATACCAACGGAGTCCAAATTCCATACTGGCAGGTTGTTTCCAACTCTTCTTTCCAGTAGTTGATATATTCTATTTCTACCTCAGTGTGTCAGAGCAATTGACTACTCCCATGCACAGACAGAAACAAGAGTCCTCAAAGTTATGCTATTTTTTTTTAACTCAGAGTCAGGTATAATCTTTTATATAATTCTTAAATATCTACTCATACCTTTACTTGGATTATCTCAGGATGTTGGGAAAACAATATAGATGTTAGAATAGGTACAAATCCAGACACATTTGTGTAGATTTGCAATTGCATTATTCGGCACTCTTTATTTTTGTCTTCTACTTTCACTATCTTTTGTTGAATTTTAGAGCTAAGTTCCCCAGATAAGGGGGAAGCTTCATTATTTTGTAAGGCAATGGTTCATTAATTGGATAGCCAATGAATTAAAATAAAAAAAACCTAGTATCAATTTGAATAATTAGATATAGATCATAATATTTAATGGTAGATCTTAGTAAATGGGGCAGCTGCACTGTTACATCCTTTATAATGGCCTATCTTCCTAAATATACAAAGTGTGTTTGGAAATCATTTTTTGGATAAATAATCCCAACACAAACTGACATTGATGAGGTATCATCCAATACCCCAAAGGAATGTAATTCACATGTATCCTGTTTCTCAATTCAACAGTGCATCCTAGGCATCTATTAATTATTGATTTAATACTACCATTAATCTTCATTTAGAGATAGCTCTGCATGTGCTATGACTTCCTAACAAACAAAAATCTTGGATCTTGTGTATCATAACAAAATAGATGTACTTTTTTCTATAGCTCTTAGCTGGGAAATATACAAATTACTTTACAATGACATGTTAAACATTTTTGAAGGAAATGTAAACATTTGTGTAAAAAGTACATGTCTATCTACGATGCTTCTGCAAGACAAAAGAAAACTTCAACCTAAAGATGTCTAAGAAATAAGCTTCTGAATTTAGATGTTACCATGAAAGAGAATGGGGCCTTCAGACAGGAATATCTCCCTCTTTCTACACTAGCTAAAAACGTAATTAAAATTTAGTCCACTTGAACTAAGTAGTACCACATATTTAATTCTTCTAGGGGAACATTTCTCATTGCTAATTGTAATTAAACTCTAAAAAGGAGCATCATATAAAACCTACATCAATTGACAGAACAGATTAAGATTACTATAAACCCTTTTAAAAATATGGACCCAGTGAGGTCAGTTGACATAGCTACTAGATTATGCTTCCAAATAAACCATGCAGAAGGAAGGAATTTATATAGATAAAAATGAAGAAATAATTTACAGGTAGTCCCTGAATTATGGCTACCTGGCATTTCTGTTGTATGTCATGGCAGTTGTTAAGTTTTGGCACCATATGATCAACCTTGATTTTACATTTTTTTTGTAGAAGTTGTTAAGACAACCCATTTTGGATCTCCAAAACCCACAATGGACATTTCTTTTTGGCAGAACCTGCAAGCAAATGCTGGTTTCTGGCAAAAAATATAGAAAGTCAGTCGCATGACTGCAGAATGCTGCAGGCAGCGGTTAATGGGGGCTGGCTGCAGAATACCAAAAATGTTTAGTTTAGTTTTTTATTTTGATTTATAGAACCGCCCTTCTCCATCGAAATGGACCCAGGGCGGTGCACAATAAGTTAAAATCAATACATAACAATAAATACAGAGTATGTGATCATCATCTGATTGCAAGGGGACCGGGACTGACCAACAGAACTTCAAATTCAGGTCATAGGTACCGAGGGGGTGGGGCTATAATGCTTAATGAATAGAAATCTATTTTAATAAATACAAAATATAAATTTGGCAAAATAGTTATTCAATCAAGTTATACAGAGCATCATTTCAATTTAAATTGAATTTTGATACTACAGACCATTGCAGATGTACAATTTAATATATCCTGTTTGAATTATATTTGTAGTAGGAATTATATATTTGTTTTTCTTTTCTGCTAGTATTTCCATATTAAACTTATCTGTATCCTTTTATCTTTACTTAATATTCAATTGCTAATGCTCTAATTTGCTAATCTAAGATGACAGTGGTCTACAAGGTACCCAAAATAAGAGCCTGAGCATAGTTTTGAGCCAATCTAGAAATGGATACAAGACACCATATATAATTTAGAAGACCTTATCTTTACCAGCACATACTGACATCAAGATGACAGAATTTCCATGTTAATACATGACAATGCAAAAACTTAAACTTCCTCAGATTCTCAGGTCCATCTACATCAGAAGAAATCAAGATGTATCTTTAGATTCCTTGTATAACAGATGTGTAGCTAAGAATTATTTACTCCATTTAAGTGAGAGTGGGCATGAAAAGCTTCAAAATATAAAACTGCTGTTCTTGGTGAAGGATGTACCATTTTTATAATTAAAATCTGTAACTGCTGGAGTGGTCAAAATGTGCCTGGAATTTTCATTGCTTTCAATTGCTTTGTACTCTTAAATCAGAGTGCAAAGCAACTTCCTGAATCACAGAAGAGTAAGCCTGCACAGCTCAAAAATCTGCACACTGAACATGTTTGCTCGAGACTGAAGTGCAACCAAGTCAACTATGCAATCAGCACCCCACCTGGATATTAAAAATGTCTGTACTTTTCAAAGCACAAATAAAAGCACATACAAAGGCACACCAAAATGGACATTCATCATCTTCATTACAATCTAAAATACCCACCTTTAAGAAAGACCAAACACAAGTATATTTACACGGATTGGATTTCCATAGGTTGTCTGTAAAAGCATACCATCTTCTTTCCCCATTGTAAAATAAGCACCAACCGTAGGGAAAAGAAGAAGGGAAGCAAAAAAACCAGTCTGTCTCACACAGTTTATTTAACAATAGGTAATAAGAAATCAATTAACAGTCTATACAGTGATCGAAAGTTCATATTTATAAGTAATCAACTTTAATTGCATGATTTACAACATTTGAGGGTTTTTTGCTTTCTATTTTCAAGTTTTACAGAAAATGGAAGAGGAGAAAAAGGGAAGGAAGGGAAAGAGAAAGCAAGCATAAAGAAGAAACCCCAGGGATTTTCACTCAGGTTAAAATTTTACCCTTGGAATAGTTTCTTACCCTCTTTAGTTTTTTCCTTTGTTAGATGTAAAAATAACAAAAAATCTTTCAGGAAAACAAACCACAATATATATACTACATCCATTTGGCAGCTGCCCCCATATATTTGCAAAAAAGTTTTCTTTTCTACATGTACAAATTTTAATACTTGAAGTTTAAGCTCAGACTCTGGTATAGAAAATTCTTGGAGGACAAAAGTAGACTTCGGAGGGGAGACTGGATTTCTTAATATTTTTTTTACAGTTTTTAAAAGAATTGACATCTTTCCAACCAAGGAAGAAAATTGGTATTTATCTTTAATATATATTTATATATATATTTATATATATATATATATGCACTGTGATTTTAAAGCAACATTCACCTTTTTGTCCTCCAGTTTAGGTAATGTTCTTTTTGTTTTGTTTTGTTGTTGTTGTTTTTGCAGTAGACAAGAGGAAAACCAGAATAGGGAAAAGTTAACCATTTGCCTCAGTAAATTATAACTATCAATATTACATATTTTCATTAATTTAAAAAAAATAAAACCTATTGGAGGCTAGTGAAGGAAGTCATTTGGTCAACAGCCAAACAACTATCCACTCCCAAGCACCTCCCCAACGCACGCGAAGGGAAAACAAAAACAACAAAAAAAGGACCGGTTACAGTCCCAGCCATAACAAAAATATATTTTCTTTGTATTCCATTGTCCCCCAGTTCAGTTGGGGATTTTTTTTTGTTTGTTTTTAAAACCACAAACTACTGTTGCAGATTTCAGGTGTATTTCAGGGAAAATGTTCTGCTAAGAAAGATTCAAAAAATTGTCTTCAGTACAAAACGTCTTGCGAAAATAAGTTTTTTTTTTTTTTTGCTCCCAAAATGCTACAATGAATCTTAGCGTATGTCTAGTGTACTCTGTGAAAGATTTGAATTTAAGTCTGAATTATCTGAGCTGAGTCCCAGTTCTGTGGCACCTGCACCATGGAGCCCTGCCATGCCTGGATTATTAGCAAGCTGAGAAAGCATTGCACTCTGGTCCGAGCTGGCAAAGTGCCCTTGATCCATGGGGTTAGCCTGGGCAGCTACCAGTCCTGGATGTGGGGAGCTGGTCTGTGGGGAGACGTGATGTGGAGAAGGTTGAGGCTGCATCCTAGGGGAAGGGCTGGAGTGGGGTGGCTGGGATTGGGGGCGTGGAGAGGGGACAGGCTGTGGAGAACGAACTTGATTGGTAAGCGATGATGGAATCTGTTGACCTTGTAAGTGTGGGGACTGGGCTTGATTAGGAAGCATGTGTTGCTGAGGACTCATAGGATTCGGCTGCGCTGGGGATCCAATTTGCTGTTGGAGTAACCGCTGTTGGTAAGCCTGCTGCAAATTTGATCCTGTGTCTGCACTCATAGCCTGAGGAAGCTGGCTCATCTGTCCCATATTTCCTTGCTGCAACTGCTGCATATGATGCTGCATTCGCTGCTGCTGTTGCTGCTGCTGCTGATATCCAACTCCTTGAGGCTGTTGGAATTGGTTATGATTCGCTATGCCAGGACCTAAATTGGGTCCTGCTCCTTGTTGTTGTTGCTGCTGCTGATGCTGTTGCCGCTGTTGTTCAATCATCTGTCGTCTTAGCAGGAGATCCCGGAACTGGGGAGATATCCCCGAATGATTCATGTTCATTGGCTGTGCCTGAGGATTCATCCCACCCATGGCTTGTTGGGGTGAAGGCTGCTGAGGCGGTGACTGCTGAGGCATGCTAGGCCTCTGAACACCTGCTTGCATTGGGTTCATGTTCTGCATGGCTGGATTTGAGTGAACCCCTTGTTGTCCTGGCATGACCTGCTGCTGTTGCTGCTGTTGCTGCTGCTGCAGACCTGGCTGGCCCTGAGGCATTCCAGGCTGTCCCGGCATGCCTTGCAGATTCGGGTTACCTGCATACTTGGCAGCTCGCTGCTTAATGAAAGCAGCTAACAACTGAGGGTTTGAATGCAAAATGTTAAGCACCTGCTGCTGCTGCATGGGAGAGCTGGGAGACCTGAGAGTCCGCAGCAGGTTTTGTAAGGCTGCCTGAGGCAGAGAGCCTGGTTTTGATGGAGCTGTACCAGGTACCTGACCCATTCCCAGTTGCGGTGACATAGTGATTGGCTGTCCAGATTGGCCCATTGGTATCATGGCCGGTCTTTGCATTCCTGGCTGCAGTTGCTGAGGTTGTGGCAACCCACCTTGGGCCCATGCTGGCTGCTGTTGTATTCCTGTTGATCCCATCCCTTGGTCTATGTGCCCACCAGGACCTCTGGGCATCTGAGGTGGCGTTACACTCATAGGCTGTATTGGATTCATTTGAGGCATCTGCTGTTGAATAGGCCTCTGGAAGATTGGAACATGAGCCATCTGCCGCTGGTGATCTGCTACTCGTTGTATCTGCATGGCTATTTCCACGGCAGCTGCAGGAGGACCTTGGATAGGTGGCTGAACAGTCTGTGGAGTTGTTGGAGGAGTTACTTGGCCACCTGCCTTGCCTTGAGACACAGCACCAGGAGGTTGAGTTCTTGCAATGCTGTATGGAGGCATGTTATTAGGAGGTGCAGATTGTGGTTGGGAAGGAGGCTGTGGCAGAGGCTGAGGCTGTGGTGTTTGAGGAGTTGGTGGCTGCTGGCCTGTTGGAGTAGTTGGTGTGGCTGGTGTAGGTGAAGGCAACCCTTGCTGTTGTCCCTTGCCTGTCCTCTGCATGCTTGCCATCCTCCTCCGGAGCATCTGGGCCTGTTGTAGGCGATGCTGAAGCTGTTGCTGACGAAGTTTATGTTTGATATTTAGGCAAAATGGCACTGGGCACTTGTTCTCCTGGCAGTGCTTAGCATGGTAGCAGCAAAGAGCAATGAGTTGTTTGCAAATTGGACACCCTCCATTGGTTTTGCGTTTGCAACCTTTGGTGTGCTGGACAACTCTCTTCATCTTTTGACAAGATGGCAGTGAACAGTTGGCATTGCGACACTGGCAGGCATGAACTAAAGACTGGATGCAGCGCTGGATACTCAGGCGACGTGAATCACCAGGACTCTGAGTGGTGGCTGTCTGTTGGTTGTTGCTCTCATCATCAATACCAAGGCCCAGTTTCTCCATCTTGTGCTCATGGTTTTTAGTGTTATAGCAGGTAATGCACAAGTCATAATCCTAAACAAAGAAATTATTATAGTCAGTTACTTGGAACTTTAGACCCAGCAGAAGTTAATTAGTTTATCAACTCTAAATAACAGTATGAATTGAAGACTTCATTATTTATGTTCTACCAATTTCAATATGGTAATAGTAAAGTTATCTAAGAAACGAATCTTATATTTTATGCACATAAGCATCTTTGCATCGTAACCCTAACAGAAAAACTTATTAAAATAGGCAAAAGTGAAAAGCTGGCTAAGTTAACCAAATGCTTACCAGAGTTAATAGAATAATAATGTATTGTTACTAATATACAAAGAATCACAAATCAAGGGCTTTCTCCTATTTCATACTGATGTAGTCTTATATAGATACGTCCATGAAATTCTCGGGTAAATAATAGCAATAAGACTTAGACCTATATACCACTTTACAGTGCTTTACAGCCCTCTCTAATTGGTTTAAAGCACATTGCCCCCAACAATTTGTGTCCTCATTTTACACCCCTCAGAAGGATGGAAGGCTGAGTCAACCTTGAGGCTGGTGAGATTTGAATTGCTAATTTGCAGGCAGCCGGCAGGCAGCAGTAGTCTGCAGTACTTCACTCTAACCACTGTG